>JANHFK010000390.1:86915-99329 GCA_036250565.1 Sibynophis collaris
GTTGAGTTTGAGCATGTTACTCCCCATCCACACCCGCACGGATTCCAAACACCGGGACATCACTTCCACGGCATCGTGGAATGTTGGTCACCTTAAAAAAGCACAGTCTACATCTCTGTGTCAAGAGCAACAAAGCTGCAGATTTGCACAAGCTGCACAAAGTGAAGGAAACACTTTAAACTTTAAAAGGAATCTCCCAGGATTGGGCCTCTCTGGGAATCTGATGTTGCGCAATGGAATTTGTGTGTTGTTTGAAGGATTATGCTGTTAAGCCAGGAACAAATCTGATATAACTCTATCAAATTGTAGAAGTATGTTACTATCTGCTAGGGTGAACTAGCACTACACAGGTTATAAGCCACTGCAAAATGTTTGATGACCAGACATGTCTGCAGGGCATGATAAATAAATGAAGGTGGTGACCATAAAGGAGTGATTGAAGTTCTGACAGAAACTCTTCGACTTCTTTCCCTCAGGCCCAAATGCACTCAATAAATGCCATCCTATCTTTCCTATCTTCTTTGCCACATGGAGGTACCATACAGAGATAGTTGCATCTTTGTTTAAAAGGTTGACTTCCGCACTTGTTTAGAGAAGGCCCTTAATGAAAAAGGTATGTATTAACTGCCTGGAATTTTGAACTGTGGACGTACATAAATATTGCAAAATCAATCAACCATCTTTTAAAAACCTCATCAATGAGTTCCTTTCTATTATTCAGTTCTTCCCAGACCGACCATAAAATGAAGCTATTTTGTATGTTACATAAAAATCAGGAAATCAAGAAGCATCCAGAAAGGAATATGTTTTCTAAAAGCATTGTAAGCATACCAGTTTTTAAAAAAATAAGCCTAGGAATAATTTGTTCAACCTCATCGTATAATTTGAAAAGTAAAATTAGTCTTTATCTGCCCACATCTGATCTTGCAAATATTTAAATTGCAAAACATGAATTCAAAAATATTGTTCATTTTGTTTTGACAAGCAGAGAGTAGAATAAAATTGATTGGCAGAGAAGGGATTATGCTTATTTCTGCCTAGAGATGTCAAGGACTGAAACTGGGAATGCTTCTCCATAGACTTGAGTAAAGCCTTAACTAATAGCACTTTCCTGACCATCTCTTGTTTGTCTTTTCATATGGTATGTATGTCAAAAAACATAATATAAAAAAAAAACTAACTAAAAATACTAGAAACCTTTTATGGACTTTTTGCAGAAAATGTAAAAAAAATGTGAAATGATTTCTGGATTTGATGACTGAAAAAGGATTGAATAAGGGGCTGAAGGGGTTTTTGAAAATTAAAAGGGGAGGAAAGACAATGAGATCAGGGGTGGGTTCTACTTACCTTCGTTACTGGTTCGCAACGGCAGCACATGTGCATGCTTGCTTTGCTTGTGCGTGGCATTTCTGCCCATGCACAGAGTGTCGGTGATGACGTCTGAGTGGGTGGCCATTACTACCGGTTCGAAGAACCAGACAGAACCCACTACTGAATGAGATGCCTTGTAACTATACAGAAGAAGGTTGAAAACTGTTTCTTCAATTCCACTATATTGCTTTTTGCATTTTAAAAATTTCTTGTTTTCTTTATTTATTTTTATATTTGTCGGTTCTCTCTATAAACTCTTAATAAAAAATAAATTTTAAAAAAAGGTGAATGTAATTTATCTGCATTCTACATAACAGAGTCAGTGTTAAGTGTGTCTTTGAGCAGGGTGCAGAAACGCATGTTGTTCAGAAAATGTCTGCCAATGTTCACTCCTCATAATGGTGAGTGAAGAAAAAGGGGATTGTCTGCATGGCAGACAATCACAGCATTATCAAAATGATGTAGAGATTTCAACTGGGTTTTTTACTAGGCCGTTTTTCTGGACTGAACTTCATTTCACAAAAACGTCTTTTAAAACCTTACCTGCAGTCTAGTTATGAATTCAGTGGGATAGTGGGAACTTTGATGGAAAATTTCAAAGGTTGTGAATGATATGGATTAAAATAATGTTAGGAATACTCATGATCTTTGAAAAGGAGAAAAAAGAGATCTTATTTATCATCTAGCATTGTTTGCCCATTCCTTCCTTTAGCTCTGAAAGTTTAGCATTTCGGTTTCCAGTTTATCAGCCAACATTTATTTTATTTATTCATGTATTTGTATCCCTCCTTTATTATTTTTACAAATAACTCAAGGTGGTGAACATATCCAACACACCTATCTCTTCCTTAAAATGGCTACAGAAGAGACCAAATAATTTTCTCATATATATCTTTTAATATATATGTGAAAAAGCCATCATTATTAAATGTGAAATATTTTCTAAAGAATCATGTATACCAGTGGTTTCTAACCTTTCTGGTTCCATGCACCGGCAGCAGTATGTGTGTGTGTGTGTGTGTGTGTGTAGGGTATGGTTTTGCACATGTAACCTAATCCCGCACATGAGCAAATGGAGCTTTGCATATTCGCCTGCCACTTGTGTGGCCCAATTTCCAATGGGCCATGGACTGGTTGGGCACCCCTGCTATGTACAATATACAGTAATATATCCTCCCTTTAATTATGATGAAAACAGTAGGGCCACAATATATTACCCTCTCCTTTTCTGTATGGTAATTATTTTTAAATTAGTACTGATCTCAATCATGTGCAAAACTGATTGAATTTCACTACTTACCATGCATACATTTCTGAAACCTGTTTGACATTACACTTTGAATATAGTGAAGATTTTTTTTGCCAATGCACTCATATTAAAGTTGATGGGAGAAGGGAAATCCTGTCTGAATTTCAGTGAAGGGAATGCATAAGTACCTAAGTAATCCCTGATGAAAATAACTGCATAATATCTGTACTGTCCCTAAAGAAGGGATATCAGTAAATATGGTCATATAATGCTTCAAAACATTTTAAAGAATGGATGTTGTTGTTGTATCCCCTTTGTTCTGTTTTGATGTAGATATTGATTTCATGCTGTACATAGTCACCTGTCAGATTTTTAGAAAGTTAGCTGTCATGAATTTTCTCATGTGGAAATGCAGACATTCTAAGGAGAAGCAAAAGGGAGTGAGAAAAATTCCTGTTCATAACATCTATAGTTTCTCATTCTCTCAGATAAAATCAGTCCATTCTTTAAACTTGTCTGCAGATGTTCAGTAGACATTAATTGAATAATTCAAACTATGCAAGCGATAGTGTCATCTCTTCCCTCTCCTGTCTGAAATCTGATGAATGGAGCTTATGATAAGTGGGGTTTGTAATTTCTCTTTTCTCTGAACAGAATGAACATTAGTACAGATGTTCTTCATGTTTAGGAAATGTTGACCTACCCCGTCATGTTTGGGCAGATGCTTTGACTGGACTGTCCATTATTTATTTGCTCACCAACATACTATGAATACCATACAAATATGTGACTGTAGTGTGAAGAAAGAATTTGCTGTTGCCACCCATGTCCTCTGAATAATGATGGGAAACAGCAAGGAATGATCAGCCACAATATGGAATGAGGACTTTCTACTACTTTATTTAGTCTGTTGTCTGTTACTTACTTAGTCTGTTGTTGGAAGAGTTAATAAATAAATAGTATTAAAGAAAAAGAAGAAGCCTTAATATCTTCTACCTTTCTGTATCTCTCCTCCTCCCCCCCTTTCCCCCTAGCCAGAAGTCCATAAGGGGGTGGGGTAATGAATACAGCTCAGTATCTTGATGCTGGTACTGCTCATTTGAGAAATTAGAAGATTGTACAGGTGGGCAATAATGGCAAGTAGCAGTAGCTTGTGTATTGATGTAGTCATGGTCTCTTCTCAGATATTAAAGCTTCAACATAAAGGATGATGACTTATGGATGACCTTTCCATATCTCTGATTCTGGATACTTTCTTAATTCTCTGAATTGTTCCATAAAATAAAGTTGGTAAAAAGATGCTGGAGCAAGACTGACAGATAGAAAATGAGAAGTGAGAATGGCTACATGCTGGAATGAGCTTAAGTCTCAACTTACTTCATAGTGAGAAGAAGGATGGCCAGCTAATACTTCTTTATCACTGTTGCATCTATGCTGCACTGTTTATAGTGATCCATTCTTTTCTTCTCACTATTTTTCTTCTAAGAGATGGACCTGAAGATTCATTCAATGTGCATTGAGATTGTCTGGCTGATCATTTCATATAGAAAATTGTTCACATTGTGGATGGCCAGAATCCAATAAAAAGGCAGAAGACTTCAATTGGTACAAAGGTCAGTGGTCCAATATATCACTGATGCTGTGGGAGATGAATTAGTTGCAGTGTGTTCCTACAATTCATTGCTGATTGTTCCATATAAAGCCATATATAGCTTAAAAACCTGATTACTTTTGAGATTGCCTATTTTGCATGGATTGTTACTAATCCAATCTGAAAACACAGAAAATGCTTGATAAACATTCATACTTATTGAGAGGTACAGTGGGAAAGACCCAATAGCAGTATACACAGTGAAGTTTATTTATTTATTTTGCATTATCCAACTCCCAGAGTTTCTGGGCTGTTCACACATAAGAACACAGAAAAGAATAAAAAGAATATACAGTAATAGTAAAAACAAGGGGGGGGGAAGCACCAATAAGATCACGATAAGAAGCAAAGCCATATTACCCAGAAGAAGATTAATTATTCTCATGAAAAACTGGCCCAGATTTTCCAGATCCATTGAAACTTCAAGATGGTTAGAGACCATCCAGATCTTGGGTGGAATCTCACTACAGAGGATAGCTTGTTGCCCAGTGAAAGTACCCCTTTTAAACTAGGGGTGTCAAACTCAACTTCATTGAGGGCCGCATCAAGGTTGTGTTTGACCTTGGGGTGTGTGGTGTGGAGGGGGCGGGGGGGGGCAACTCATCACTTGTGTCGGGGATGCCTGTGGTGGCCTGAGTGCTCTGCCAGTGAAATGGGCTCCTGAGCTTGGCTTTTGCCTGTGACAGCCTCCTGCAACCCTCTATCAGCAAAAACGAAGCTTGGGTGGGTCGCCCTCTGCCATTTTCACTGGCAGAGGCACCATGGGAAAATTCTTCGCTGTTTCCAGGATGGCCCCATGGGCCAGATGTAAGCACCCCATGGGCCGGATTTGTGCACCCCTTTGTGCAGGTCCAGATTCCGAGCTCAATACGGCAAGAGTCACTGGGTAACCAAATCCAACACACACACACACAAACCAGGAAAGCAGTCCAGGAGTTGAACAGTCCAGTACACATGGCATGAGCATACAAGGCACAGAATGGGCACATTGCTCCTGGAACACTCAAGTCCTCAGGGTGGGGTTAAGTAGGCAATGCCAGTGCAGCCCTTCATGAGAGGCAAGGTTGCCTCCTCATGAGTAGTCTAGCTGACTGTTGTGACTGTCTCCTCTCTGCTCTATGTATCCTTGGATCAGGAGGAGGCATGGACTTCACCTTCTCCTCATTGCTAACAGGAGGCAGCTGCTCCATGTCCTTGCCTGGAGCCTCCTGACCAACTTGCTGCAGCTGTGGCTCACTCTCCTTGGTCTCAGCCTTGGCACTCCTCAGTGCCAACCTCACTGGCTGATCAACCCAACTTGCTGCAGCTGTGGCTCACCCTCCTCAGGCACTCCTCAGTGCCAACCTCACTGGCTGATCAACCCAACTGAGGCTGCTCCATCAAGCGAGCATTCTCTGAGCCCTGATTCTGACTGACACTTGGCTCTGTACTTTCCTCTGCTGCCTCAAATTCATCCTCCTCTGAACTCACATCCAGAGAGGGATCCAGGGGTGGATACATCACAACAGGCCTCTGTAGCATCCCTGTGGTCATGTGATCAAAATTTGGATGCTTGGGAACTGACTCATATTTATGATGGTTGAAGTGTCCTGGAGTCATGCAATCATCTTTTCTGACCTTTTGACGAGCAAAGTCAATAGGGAAGCCAGATTCACTTAACAACTGTGATATTAATTTAACAACTGCAGTTGATTCACTTAACAACTAGTGGCAAGAAAGGTCATAAAATGGGCCAAAATTCACTTAACAACTGTCTCACGTAGCCACAGTGAGTCACTTAGTCGATCGTGGTTGTAAATTGAGGACTACCTGTATTTAATAGATGAAAATATAAAGTCTCCTTTGAATTGAGTCAATTCCAAGGCCGGTTGAAAATTAATTGTAATGAAAGGACAAAGAAAGCCCTTTTAGGTAGATCCTCTGTCTGCCAATGACCTTCTATGCTTTATTTGGCTGATCCAAAATATGCAGCAAAGAACTGTGTTTCTTCTTAAGGCACCTATTATAATGAAAACTGACTCAAACACAAAGTTATGAGTTTGCCTACTGTAAATGAAACAAAATCTAGATTGTACAGTCCAAGTTTGATTGATAGGAAGAACGTTTACACAGTTATTTCAGTTATAGACTTCAATAAATGGTACATTTGTCCCAGTTAGAAACGTTCGGCTTTATATAACCAAAAGCGGCAAGTCAAGATAAATAGGAATGGTGGAAATAAAAGTGCAGTATTGTTTAGCTGAGTGCCTTTCACATTTCTGGGGTTTTGTCCATGTTTTCATTCCTTAAGAGATGATAAGCATCCTATTTCATGAGTGAAGGAAAGGGACGAAAGAAACAGTTGCTGCGACTACCTGAGAAGTAAAACAATCCAAATGAATCAAAAATTGAGGCCTATTTACTAAAATAGCCAAATGATCTGGATGAATGTATGGCAGGACTCGAGTTGCTTTGTTACCTTTACATGTCTGTTTTTCTTTCTTGTTCCTTGTGCTACCTTTTCTCAGAAATATGAAATGCAAAACAAGAGGAATGAAGTTATTTAAACAGCGTATTTCCAAAACAAAATAAAATGAATGGAACATGTTTAATTATAAAAACCAATCAAGTTGTTTGGCAGGTAATTACCAACTCTAGGAGGCAGGGCTCATCTCCGTTTCTTAGTTGAAGGAGCCAGTGTTGTCTAAAGACAGTTCCATGGTCATGTGGCCAGCATGACTGTAGGCTCTCGTAACACTGCTACTTCCCCACCAAAATGGTACCTATTTCTCTACTTGCACTTACATGCTTTCGAACTGCAAGGTTGGCAGGAGATGGTGCACATAACAGAGCTCCCCCCATTGAAATTAATACATTTTAGAAATAAAAACTATTAAATATATAAAGGGGAGAGAAAATCAAAACTTTGAATGTCTTCCCTTTCCACTAATTATAGCTATAAAGGTTCTGCAGATATATTTTTCCTCTAAGTGTTATAATCTTTGCTTATTTTCCTTAATTTTTGATAATAAAACATCTATTTTAATAAATAAAACAAAATACCATATTTTATTAGAATAAATGTTCTAACTTGGCCCATCAATAAAACAACACAGAGCAGGCCTGGAAAATAGCAATAGCAATAGCACGTAGACTTACATACCGCTTCACAGTGCTTTACAGCACTCTCTAAGCGGTTTTACAGAGTCAGCATATTGCCCCCAACAATCTGGGCCCTCATTTTACCGACTTTAGAAGGATGGAAGGTTGAGTCAACCTTGAGCCTGGTGAGATTCAAACTGTCAAATTGTAATCAGTCGGCAGTCAGCAGAAGTAGCCTGCAGTACTGCATTCTAACCATCATGGCTCTTATGCTCAACCATGCAAGTTATAAATGTATTATTTAATTATTTATTATTAGGCTGTTGTAAACGGATGCTTTAATAATTTTCTTCAAATGAAGAAAGAGGGAGAAACAAGTCTTAGAAAAGTTAGTGTTCTTGGAACATAACTTTCATATGTATGTATCCTTCTGTCAAGACATAGATGTTAGGGCTAAACAATATTTTGGATTTGATTGCCAAAAAGTGCTTCAGAGCATATAGCATCTTTCTGCAACTCTTCTGATAGCTGCTCCTTTTTCCAAGTTGCATGATCCTATAAAAAAAAGATAGCTGTTCTTATTAAAGAATTCACATTATCACATTAACCATCTACTCCAAAGCACTTTTTCCTAATTATTTCTAAAGTGCTTCTCAGGTTAAAATAGGTGTGTTCATTCATGGACTTCTGTGCATTTCTTGTTGAATACACTTTTAAATATAAAAGCACACCATTGAATTGATGTTTACAAGAATGTAATGAAGGTCTTATACTTTATTAGTAGATGAAAATGAGGGCACAAATTAACTATTTGTCACGTGCACAAACTAGGGCTATGTGGCATTCCAGAAATAATTCAGTAAAATGCATGTGGCAGCATGAATGTGTTACCTTTCTTGCAACCTTTTAAAACTGTTTTTGCAAGATTGCCTGGCTGCCATTTGATCCCAGGAAAGGATGTTGTTTCTTTAAAGAACTGCACACAGTGCTACTGTTTATGGTCCTCTGCACTTCAAAGCATTTTTTGAAATCAAATCAGAAGCGTCACATAGCTCGAGCACAAATATTCTTCAGAACAGCGTGTTTTTTCTTGGAATTGTACATTTAGTACCTGTTTAATGTTTAATAAATAAAACAAAACCACTGATAGTGTTACACAATAGGCCTCTGAGAGAAAACTTTGATTCTCCTTAATGAAGTTGTTCGCCTGCCAAGGTGCCACATGGTGAGAAGATACATTTTGCTTTAATGAGACACTTTCCTTTGTATTGCTGTCTCTGGCATATTCAGAAAATTTATGAGACTTTCAACACCTCTTCCCCCGCTCCCATCAGGGGTGGGTTCTACTTACCTTCACTATGGCTTGCAATGGGAGCCCGTGCATGCATGTGCTCGCTTTGCTCGCACGCGGCAATGCTGCGTATGCGCAGAGCGTCCGTGATGACATCTGAGAGGGTGGGCGGAGTCTCCCACCGCTGTTACTACCGGTTCTAAGAACAGGATAGAACCTGTAGGAACCCACTACTGGCTCCCACGCATGTCCCTTATTTCTCAAGACAAACATACAGAAAGATGTATGAGATTGTATTCCAAAATGGATGATATTTACTTTTAATCATAAGTTTGAGCTATTTCAGGAATTTGCTTTCAATGTGATCCCAATTCTATGGTTTCTGAGACAGCATCAGAACAGAAATCTGATATCAAATTTCCAACAGTTTCCATATTTAGTGCTTTTCACAATAGGGCAATTCCAATTTCAGAAAGCTGCAAAAAAAGAGACAAACATGAAATTGGAACAATGTAAGCTACTCAAGAGAGCCAGTTTGGTGTAGGCTAAAAAGCAGAACACCATGAGTTCTAGGTCTGCCTTAAGCACAAAACCAGCAGAATGACTATGGAGCAATCATTTTATCTCAGTCCAAGAAAGAAAATTGTGGCAAACCACTTCAGAAAATCTTGCCAAGAAAAGTGCAAAGAATTGTTTAGGTGGTCACCAGGAAGCAAGGCTTCTGGCTTAAAAGCATAAAATAAATTTTAAAAAACCCTCCAACCTTTTAAAATAGCAAACAAACAAACATACAGAATTCTAATTTCTTCTTGCTGAACTGCAGCCAAGAGTGTGAATCAGTGGAGTACTTCAGCTAAGCTTTAGAATTGCTCTGCAGCAGTATTTGAGAATTAATATGAACATTAAGCAGCAGCCTTGAATGTAAAACATTAAATGGACATTAGCTACAGGCTAACATCAGTGAAACCACAGCATCCACAACTTTCAAGCCCATTCCCGTCACAATTACTTACATCTCAATCTTTATGGTCTCTTTAGAGATAATCTGATAATTGACTACTCACAAAATCTAATATTTCTGTATCTAGTTTTAACATTTTCCCAGTTGAAAGCACTGCATTTTATCCTTCTACAGTTTCCCACACAGCTAGAATTCAAGTTTAATAGACAGCCCAGCTTCAGAAACTCCAGGTTTTTAATTTATTTATTGAATGTGGGGAAACAAG
Source organism: Sibynophis collaris (assembly GCA_036250565.1). Lineage (NCBI taxonomy): Eukaryota > Metazoa > Chordata > Lepidosauria > Squamata > Sibynophiidae > Sibynophis > Sibynophis collaris. Next base: position 96,785 of record JANHFK010000390.1, read on the forward strand.
AGAAACAAATCTTCATGAGGCTGTCTCTGTATAGCATTAAAAAAAAAGCTATAGAGGGCATAAACAATTCCATGTTTTTCCTTCCAGAAACCTTAAGAGAATGTAAAGAGCCAAGACAAAAGTTTACATATTTAAGAGAACTCTCCTTCCCTTTTCCTTGACTCAAACTTCTAAAGCATTTGACCAAACTATGTGAAAAACAAAGGGGCTGCTTTCTTTCTTTTTTGCTGAAAATTATTCCTCACCGAAGACCTGACCTGTCAAAGCAGCAGACAACTCCTCTGAATTCCAATGGGTTTTGCACTTAGAACTCCTGAAAATCTCTGTGTTGTTCAGGACCCAATTAGCACAAGGGGATCTCATCATCAGAGAAAAATGGTGCTGCAAGAACCTCACTGAAAAAGAGCCATGTCAAAACCTCTGCAGTCCTTAACCTTGACACAGAACAAAAAGATCTTGTCTCCAGAGACAATTCACAGTTGAACTGATTGCCTCTCTACTTTCCGTGCAGGAGAAAATAATGATAAAGCGAATATTAAATAGGTCAATCAAAGCAGGTATCATCCATAGATTTCAGGCGCTGTGATTGAGGGTGGTAGTATTTTCTTTGCAGGAAAAGCCCTGAGAAATCAGGTAAAGACTGTGCTTCTGATTGCATTTTCATGATTCTTTCCTCTCTTCTTTTTTCATTAGTCTGTCTTTATTGTTCCTCTGTTCCTTTGACCTCCTGCTGCGTTTTTTTTACATCTGTAAGCCCCTATTTTAAAAGTAGGTTTATAAAACATTTGTGACTTTCTGTTTCCATACAGATTTTGTTGAAACTCAGGCTGAGAGAGTAAATCTATGCTCCTGTCTAATCGTTTTTAATTTATTTGCCTTTTAAACAGAGAGGAACCAGGGTTTTTTTCCTTACTCCACTTATATTGCTATTAACTCACCTTTACCACTTGCCATGCAGGCAAGCAGACAATTTCTGTATTTTTATACCACATTCATTTATTATCTTTCTAGCATTCTCCTTGACAGCAAAGTCGATTCTCTTCTGGCTTGTCTGCACAGAATCTCAAGTCACAAAACCCCTGTAATCATTCGCCACCTTAGCTTAGTATTTTGCAGGATGTTGGATGCATCAGTAGGTCCAAGTGCTTCAAACATGGTGCTATACATCCCATATCTTGGACACACCCCGTTGTTCATTTAAGTTAGTCTCTCTCTTTTGCTTATTTGTATGTTCTACTAACCGATATGGAACATAATGTATAGAATGGTCATTGGTGAGATATTTTTTAGTTCCTTTTCATGGATCTTTATTGACAATTAAGGACGAAGGTAGCTTCCTGAGGTGTTTTTGAATGAAGGAATGGCTTAGAATGATATATATCAGCTTAATATGTGTTATGTGGGATAATTATTATACTCTGAAGCAGGGTCTCCTACTGCACAATTTTCATTTAAGATGCATATTATTGATTTAGATGTTTTGGATTCATTTATGTCTCTACCAAATACATACATATCATTCCACAAAAAAATTCAGCAGGATTAAATATAAAATAAAACAAAATCCGTGAAAAGTGCAAAACCATAGCCTAACAAGTCAAATTGGCAACCACACAAAGGACTCCCACATTACTCATTATGAATTAAATAGTCTGCAAAAAAACGCTCCTTCTGATCCCCTTATAACAACTATTAAGGAGCCATTGTGTCCATGGTAACTCAAAATATTGCCGACAGATATCATGCTGGGAAAAAAGTACATAATGCTTCAATTCACTATGTAGCTTTTTATCTGTCACTGTGGGCTTCAGCTACCTTTGTGTTCCAAATGACTACAACATCACCCTTCAAAAATGCAAAAGCAATTTAAGAACATATATTGTATTATTGACATAAGCTATTGAACTCTCTGGATACGATGGTAATGGGATTGTTTCCTTTTGGAATACCATATTATTTCTTTCATTCAGGTATATATTTTGTATAATGCTATGTGGTGAATATCTTTGGGTAGATTTGCTGGATATGTGAATATGAATAGTGGGGAAGGAATGAATTGATGCATATCTTCTGTAATTAATAGATGAACAACTTCCTTCCTTCCCTTTACATGGAAGTGCGCAAAACTGCTTTAGAAGCAAGGCAAATATTTATGTCATAGAAAGAAAATGGATTCTACTCCTCCAAAAATACTAGCAGGTAGGAGTTGGGAGTTGGAAATTATGTTGTCCTAAGTCCTAAAGAAAAAAATAAAAACCTTTCAAAAAGAACTAGACAACCCTTGCTACATTGGCTCAGTATTTTAGAGTTGTTTCCTTACTTAAACAGACAAACAGAACTATCACAAGTGGGCAAAAAAGTAACTTCTGACTTCCGACTTCCTGCCTGGAATTCAGAAGTTAGAGGTTGCTTTTTTGCCTATTTGTGGTCCATTGTGTTTCCTTATGGGAAGCTAACAGGGAATAGGGATGCTCCTTCCTTCCTTCCTTCCTTCCTTCCTTCCTTCCTTCCTTCCTTCCTTCCTTCCTTCCTTCCTTCCTTCCTT
>JANHFK010000390.1:127755-138809 GCA_036250565.1 Sibynophis collaris
GGTCCTCAATGGAAGACAAGTTGGTAGCAATTGCTATGTGTAGACACATACGCAGAGATATATAAATGTCCTCAGGAAAGAAAGCAACTGGTAATGGTTTCCAGAACGTAAAGGTAGGAGGGCAACCAGCAGGAGATTTGCCCACTGTGTGGACATGTGAATTTGCACTGAATAATTTACAAGCTCTTGCCAAAATGTCTCATTCCAGGCAGAATTTTCTTAAATTGACTAAGGTCAAATTGCCATGAACATAGGACAGAATAAGTTTAAACAAAAAGTGTAGATATGGCTTAATCATTTACATACATTACCAACATAAATAGCTCTGACTCACACATTATATATTGACTTCCTGAAAGCATTTTGTATGAACATTGTTTCATTTGCTTTATACATCCCACTGCCAAAATTATAACATCCCACTCCCAAAATTATAACATGGATTGAACACTAGCTTGATAAAGCCTAAGCGGCATTTTAAAAAGAAACTAAAAAGTCCAGGCCAGTGACATTCATTTCCAACTCCTCCTTAATTTCCCCAAATGTTCACAGAGATTTCCCTTCAGGTTTCAACTTGCAATAGTGGCTTGGGAATATGAAGACTTGGATGAATGAAAATAGAATGCTTTCTTGCAGTCAGCTCGTGGCATGTGAAGAATTTGGGAGTGACAAAGTATTTGAGGCTGTTGGCCTGTAATTATATTCCTGCGAGCTAAAATATTGTGGTACTCTTTTAAGCTAGTCAGTGTGTGAATTGGCTCAAGATACGGAGCTAAATTAGCTCTGCAGCTTTGAAGTCCTTTCTCAGGTATTTCTTTTTCTTCACGTTTTAATCTTCTGTACAACAAGAAAGAGCAAAGCAAAGAAAGCACTATTTGCACTACATGTCTTGGTCCGGCTACATCTGGAAAGCCAATGGCCCAGCCCAATAGCTTGCAGCACTGCACAGATTAAAGATATTAGATACACATTGATTGATGGTTTTATGTCTTTTTCTGTAAATGGAAGGAACCACATCAAGAGAAACCGCTTACTTTTTTGAGGAGCAGAGAATAAATCTTTTAATGTTCAGTGGATGGAAATGGCAGCCATCTGCAACTGATTTTCTTTTTGGTCAGCCCTTTAAAACAGCATTTGACTCAAACTTGTCTTCTGTTTAAGCCTAAAGGCTTGTGTTTCTATGGTTTTATCAACACATACTTCATTTAATTTAAGTGAGGAATGTTTAGAAAAAGGTTTGAGAGTGAAATTATATATTACAGAATGAAGCATTGCATTATCCATCTTCTCTTCTTTTACTCTAGAGCAAAGTGTTTGAAGCCTCAATTCACATTTGGATCACTGGGCAAGTCTATAATAAGATTAATTGTTCTTTCTACATGTTGGTTCATTTTCAAATTACCTTCTTTTTTACAGGCTTAAAAAATAAAATAAATCAGTGGAAGAATTTCTGTTAGTTATTTTAAACAGACATTGTTATTCCAAACACTTCACATACTGTTCAGACTGAATGTTGGCCTCCATACAGAATAATATCAGACCATGTATAATTATTTTTAAAGAAATCTATTCTCAATGATCACTGGAGATTATATTTAAAAAGAACTCACATAAAACCCTACTGTCACATGCAGGGCTGTTAGTCCTGCCATTTATATATTTGCCCTCTGTTTCGCTGTGCTTGGGTGGGGAGGAGACCACAATGAAAACTTAAAATAGCATTTACTAATATAGTGTACATCACTGAGACTACAAATCCTCAAATTCCCAGCAAGATGCAAAAATTGTTGGAAGAAGGTTGCTACAGATGTCCCTCCTACAAAGCTGTCTACCACATATATCTTCTAATTATCATTCTAACTATCATTCAATGCAGGAAGCTAAACTGAATTCCCTTCTATTTGACTTTAGTATAATTTGATTAATTTATCTTTCTTTGTTATTTTTTTCCATCTTCTTATTTTGCACTAGCTAAAGATGGTATTGACTGTATTTGAGACTGAACTTTGGATCATCAGAACATAAGAAGCAGAGGTGATATTCAGGAGGTTCTACCAGTTTTGGAGAACCAATAGCGGAAATTTTGAGTAGTTTGGGGAACCAGTAAATGCCACCTCTGATTGGTTCTGCCCCCATCTATTCTCTGCCTCTGGAGTCCCAGCTGATCAGGAGGAAATGGGGATTTTGCAGTAACCTTCCCCTGGAGTGGGGAAGGAATGGAGATTTTACGGTATCCTTCCCCTGCCATGCCCACCAAGCCACGCCCACCAAGCCACGCCCACCAAGCCATGCCATGCCCACAGAACCAGTAGTAAAACAAAATTGAATCCCACCACTGATAAGAAGTATCTGCTGGATGGGGCCTTCTAGCCTAATTAGTTTGTTTTTTGTTTATTTATTTCAAGATTTATAAGGCTGCTCAACTAAGGCAATGTGACTCTGGGCAGCATACAACATAAACACACAATAAATTAAAAAAGAAAACCATATAAAACAAATAATCAATATAGGCAATATATTGCATGTAGGAGGCTTTTCTCCATGGCAATTTTGAGTCTTTACTTAAGTTAATGGTTAATAATAATCTTTTGAACAAAACATACATATACTTTGTTGATTTATATTACTGTTCTTAAAGTAGATAATTTTAATCTATGAACATAATTCCCGCTGGCATATCATGTCATTCTACTTCAGGGTAGACAACATTATGAATACACAGCGTGGAAAAGTGAGAAGTGGTGAGAAAAATAAATTACAGAGCGGAGATAAGAGAAAAAGATAGAAAATATAAATACATCCAGCTTATAGCAACTCAATAATTCACTATGTGTCGCAGTGCCTGTCTATTCTTGCAAACTGTTCTTGCCTCTACATTTGTTCATTTCTCACTCTTTTCATTTTCAGGATCTTATCAATTCTATCCAAACACAACTTTCTTAGTCCTCTATTTCTTCTTATCCCATTTACCATTATTTTATATAGTTATTTAGCAATTCAGTCCTCATTTATACCTTCAGCTTCTTTCATACGTCATCCACTTTTTAATTTAATCTGCATTTATTTACACCACTCACTTTTTGTTTAATATGCCATACACACTTCTAAATATGCCGTACACACTTCTAGCCCAGTCTCCTTCTGTACAATAAAGTCAGCAGAAACACACTCCTATACACAGCCATTTTCTTTTTTGATAAAAAAAAAATCATCTCAGTGGATTTAAGCAGATTGTCACAGAACAACTATGGCCAATGGAATCCTTCACATAACACTTCTCTGTAAGAAAAAAAAGGAAAAAATAGGCTAGATTAACAATTTCAGTTATACGTGTCACCTATAGCATTTACTTCATATAAAGAACAGAATCAGTTCATCTTTGTACACTTTGGTCATATTATATCAAAAGTGCAAATATTTTTTCCATGTGTAGATATCCGATTCCAAGGGTGAAATCTACTTACCTTTGCTACTGGTTTGGGTGCACTCCCATGTAGGAGTGTGTGCATGCTATACGCATGCACAGAACCAGATGGTTAAAAACCGGGACATAATGGCATCCTGGTGGGTGGGCGGAGCCTCCTGCTGTCAGCGCTACCGGTTGAACAAACTGGATAGAACCAGGGGTCATATTGTATCAAAAGTGCAAACAATTTTTCCATGTGTAGATACCCCATTCCAGGAGTGAAATCTACTTACTTTTGCTACTGGTTTGGGTGCACTCTCATGTAGGAGTGCGTGCATGCTATATGCATGCACAGAACCAGATGGTTAAAAACTGGGACATAATGACATCCTAGTGGGTGGGCAGAGCCTCCTGCTGTCAGCGCTACCGGTTCAGCAAACTGGATAGAACCAGGGGGATTTCACTGCTGCCCCATTCTGTTTCTAAACTAGGTATTGCTTGGCAAGGCAATATTTTGTTCCTAATACCCAGGAATTAGCAGATACATGCAGTATTCTGAATTCTGACATACTGAAGATACTTTTAAAAACATAGAAGTAAAAATTATGAGGAATATACCAAGAAAACCAAATTAATAGTAATAGTATTTATACTCTTACAGGATTTTAAAAATCTACTCAGATTTTATTTACAACCATCTGCTTGTTCAGAATGTTTGAACAATTGACTGATTTTAATAAAATATATTAAAGACATTATGATCAGACCTTGTTTATATTTAATAAGAGGCTGAATTGAATAATTAAGAGATACTAAAGTAACATATGGGAAAGAATGGTGACCCAAATGTTTCCTGCAGAATGTGTTTCTTTTATAATATAAAATTTGCAAGCTGCTAATGAATGGTTTTATAAAAGCTTTTGTATTGCCGTTGTTCACATGGAAATTCAGAAAACTTCTAGGGCAGCAATACCTCTTGCAATTTTAAAACAAATATTTTCTCTCTGTTTCATTCATTTATGTTTTTGGTGGAAAGAAGAATCAGCCCTTTCATTAAGTCAGAACCTGATACTATAAGGATTCAGAAATCTACTTTATTATTGCAGAATATAATCACAGAATCTTGAAAGTCTATCCTTTCAGAGTAGGCAAAATCAAGGCAGGGTTATTTTAATTTTCGTTCTCATGTTTCCTTCTCTCTTTAGACCGTATAATCTTCATCCAAGTCAATGCAGCTCTAAGGTCCTTAACAAGGAAAAAGAATACAAGATTCAATGACAGATCTATCCTGAAAAAAGAGCTATTTTTTTCATCAGATCATTTTTTATCAATCACAGAGTATGTAAGAAAGAATGAATATAACTTGAGAAAGCACTGCTCCTTAACTATTTACCACTCATGTTATTTCTCTTTCCATGTGTAGAAGTAAAACAAAAATTATATGTCTCTTTATCTACCTAATTTAAGAAAAGATCAGAAAGAGGCATAAGATGAATACCACATTAGATAGGATACAAAGTGCAGACTATGCAGAGAGGCCTCAGAGATCATCCTCAGGCCTCAGAGATCAACACATCATGGCAGGGTGTATGATGTAGGTGGGAATAACATACACTGAATGGCACAATCAAGTAGTTGGCAGCAGAGGTGGGATTCACTTACCTTCTCTAGCGGTTCACAAATGTGAGCGTGCATGAGCAGTAGTCACGCATTATGTCTGGGCGGGTGGGCAGAGCCTCCCGCAGTCGCTGCTATTGGTTCGCGCAATCCGGAGAGAACCGGCTGAATCCCACCACTGGTTGGCAGTGTGTTTTATCTGCATAGCTGGAATGTTTGGAGCAACAAAAATACCACTAAATAAAATAAATACAATTCTTATTTCAGCTGCATTCATTTCTTTGTCTTGGCCCAACCCACTTTTTGGAGCATAGCCCATGTGTGTCATTCAAAGACCTGTAACACAATTACAGGCTATTCTAAATCACTACGTTTCTTTCAGTCTAAGAAAGGTGTTAAGTGAAATTGGTCTGGAACTTGATAAATAAATACATATGTAACATATTTTCTTGAAGAACTAACATGGGATGGTTTAAATTCTGTGCTGGCTCTTCATTACTTCAATATAAATCAGCATCTTCAGCTCACAGATAAGTTGGACTACACTGCCCAACCTGGTCAGCGAAAAGCCAATTGTCATGCTGAATCATGATAAAAGCTATATTTTAATAAATGGATGGGACTCACTGGAAAAAGGCTGATCTGTGGATATTTTTGCTATAGTCTTTCTACACTCCTAGTATCCAAACACTCTTGTAAAACAATTCAGGTCTTTCAGCATCCTTGATTTAGTGCTTTTTGTTTTCCATTCTGGAAATTCTCCCATATGGGAACATTACCTCAGATATAAAACAGTTCCCAAGAAGCTTTGCTGAACTCCAAACCATGCAGTGGATAAAAACAAAAAACCCCAAACACAGACAACTAAGCTGTAACCCATCCAAAAGTTAGATCCCATCCTCTTCTGGATAATTTCACACCACCAGAGTTTTTGAAATGCATAAAGGGTCTGCATGTGTATTGGCAAAAACAAAAGAGCATCTGCAAAAGAGATACATTGCACACTGAAAGAAGAACAAAAGACCAAAGAATCTAACAAACAAAGATTCCTGCTTCCTCTCCAGTCAAATGGAACAAGTGACATGTTGATCATGAGATTACAATTCCCTTAAATTGTTAAGATCTGAACAGAGAATGACACCTTAATGAGGCAAGCCACAGTAAGTTCAGTCATAATATATAGGTTACAGAATGTAGCTACATTAGTTTTACTGGCATATATGCACTGCACTCCTTATGGAGTTTAACGTGGAAATAATGAATTATAACACTGTTGGCCCAAAACAGTCAAACTAAGCAATTTTATATAGAAGAGTGGGCTGTTTAATGGGATCCACAAGATAGTGAGCTATATTCCTCATCCTGCTTCCAAGGTTAAGCGCCAGGATTTAGCCTGATCTAAATTTACTGTAGGTCCAAATTGTGTCTGTGTGTCTTTTGTGTTTTATTTGTTTTGTGGATTTTTGGTTTTGTATATTTTGTAAAGACCTTTGGAGTTGAGCAATAACAAATTTAAATATACACAGAAATAAATATTTGGTCTAACTTTACTGTTTTCCACATAAAGCTGTCAGGCATGAGGAACCACAATAACTCCATGAACAGGCCAAAGCAGTGGCTTTATTTTTGATTATCTATTTACAAGAATCTCAGCAAATTGATGGCATTCCCTTGGGAAATGGCAGATAAAGGCTTCAATAGTCTATGATTTCCTTCCATGGAGAACTCTATGCTGAAATGCCTTTTTACTTCCTCCTCTTGTTTAGCAATAGCACGGAGACTTATATACTGCTTCACAGGGCTTTATAGCCTGCTCTAAGCAGTATTCAGAGTTAGCATGTTGGCCCAACAATCTGGGTCCTCATTTTAGTGTGTGATTTCACCACATAGGCAGATGTTTAAATGTGAGTGTGGTCTTAATCCATTATTCATTGGGAAATACAGGCTTTTTTAAAAAAAAAACACCTAGTTTTAATTTTTTAATAGCATTATTCTGCTGTTTTTAAATTGTCCAGTCTTACTTATGAGGTGCGGTTTCTGATTAGCTAGGAAGAAACACTCAAAATTCTTTTACATTTTGGTCTAAAGTTTATTGATGTTTGGACATGAGACAGGGCCTTTTAAATGGCACCTCCTAACTGTAGTAATCACTATTAAAGGCATTCAAATTGGCTCTATTCTTATGGAGAAATGGGAGATAAAGCTGGAAAGTGCATTTCCATTGTATGGAATGTTACACATTAGTTACATATAATATAATTACCATAGCTTTCTGAAAATATGGGCCATTCATCTCCAGAAGAGAAGGACATCATAGCAGTGTTCCAGTATTTGAGGGGCTGCCACAGAGAGGAAGGGGTCAACCTATTTTGCAAAGCACCCAAAGGCCAAACAAGGAACAATGGATGGAAACTGATCAAGGAGAGATTCAACCTAGAAATCAGGAGAAATTTTCTGACAGCGAGGACAATCAACCAATGGAACAGTTTGCCTTCAGAAGTTGTAGGTGCTTCATCACTGGAAGCTTTCAAGAAGTGACCGGATGGCCATCTGTCAGAAATGGTATAGGGTCTCCTGCTTGTAGATGACCTACAAGGTACCTTCCAACTCTGTTTATTCTGTTCTGTTCTGTTCTGTTCTACTCTACTCTATTCATGTTGTGACTATATCTTCAAACTGAATCTTCTGCATCATCATAGTGTGGTCAGGAGGTGAAAAAGCAAGGCTGGCATTCATGTCTCCATATCTCCTCTAGGCATTAAGTTCTCAATGCCTGAGAAGAGCTGCTCTGATTTTTAGCAGACTTTGTGCAAAGGTCAGGTCAGCGTAAATAATCCCATCACAGAGAATCTCACTTCCAGTATTATCTAGCGTTGCTCAAGCAAGTGGCATACAAGAAATAGTAAGTAATAAATGACTAACCAATCCCAGTTCTACTTGGTAACTTCCTGCCTGTTTCTTAAACCTAATTTCTCAGTGATAATACCAAGAAACAGAAGGATCACTTTCACAGACAGTGTAGCATGTTACCTTACGAAAAGCAGAAAAGAAGCAATGGGTGGGGGTGGGGTTGCATAAGGGAAGGGCAAAATATTGATTCATTCTTGCACCTCATTAAAGAGAGTGAATAAACAGGAAGCAGTGAGCAGATGTTCATACAACAGATTAGATAACTTAAATGGAAAAGAAATATTTAAAAGTTTAAATACAGGTGTTTCTAACTTCCCTTGGCTTTAGATAAAAGACATTGTAAGACGGAGGTTTTCTGCCTCTTTCAAGAAGAAAGAGATTCTTTCAAGAATCTCTCCCCCTCTCTAAGTTAGCTGACTCCATCGCATGAACAATCCACATGAAGGTCAGCCTAGCATTTCCAAATAGTTTTATCGGTTTTAAACCTTCCACAATTGCTTGGTTTTCTCGGCTTCTTTCACAAGAATAGAAAGGAACAGTGCCAGCATTATAATGTAGAGGTGTGAAGCTTGAGTTACAATATTCAATAACACTTCCTCATAAATCAAGGTATATATCATTCTTGGCTGAATGATACTTTGGTACTTGAATCACAATTTGTCTCCTCACCCAACAGCAAAAATAAAGCAACTTTAATTTTTCTGCCAAAGTAGAGTCTCTCCCACTGTTTTTATTGCCTGGGGCCATGCATGTTTGTTTATGACCAGGAAGAAAATGTGTCTGTAATGGTGTTTGTGTTGTTTTGTTAAGGAAAATATTGTGGCATCATCACCACTTCATCATGTCCCTGTCCGGACTATGCACATAAAATGGCAACATCTTGTGGTGGGAAGGGGATTTCCTGAACATATTTCTTCTAATGCATATTTTGTTGCTGAGATGAAATTTGTTGCATTTTGTGTGCTTGGAGAATTCACGCTGTATGAAATAAGAACAGAGTAGGGTCATTATTTAACAATGTGAAATCAGATTCTTATATTGAATAAAAACAAAATCTTCCTGCTTAGATTCTTTGGTAGAGGAAGAAATGTGCAACAAACTCTAGTAATTAAAATGTTGAGTGGATTAAAAGCAAATGCCTTTCATAATTTGCCACTCTTTGTTGTACCTTTTCAACTGATCAAACAAAAGACAATAGGGTCAGGAAGATTTTGCTTTGCTGAAATTCCCAGAATTAACTCCAAAGAGTCTGGAAGAATTGAAATACACAAGTTCAAATGCCCTTGTATAACATGTTAATGCCATTTATAAATACCTGCAGCAGGAATAAGTTTTGATTTCCTATTTGGCATTCACATTTGCATCATGAAACAAATATACATTGCAGTTGGAGAACGTGGTTTCTTTTCAACTGATCAAACAAAAGACAATGGAGTCAGAAAGATTTTGCTTTGCTGAAACTTCCAGAGGAAGTTTCCTGAAGAATTAAAATATAATATAAAAAAACAAGCACAAACAAAGTAACTGAGCAAAATCTAAAATCTCAGGCATGTTTAATGAAGAAATAAAAATAACAAGTTATAATAACAAGGAATTTGGCCTTTTGTGGCAAGAGTATTGCATGCTGCAGTGATCCCGAGAAGATATACAAACCACACATTTGTTATTAGAAGCTGCAAGCAAGCATTACAGATCTCAGTTGAAAAATTAGACAAAATACCAAAAAACTAATTGATATTTGTGAATTCAAAAAAGTAGACTTCTATAGACTTCTATATTGAACCTCTTATTATATGGGTCAGTAAGAACTGCCCCAGATGGTTTGACTCCTGGGAATTTGATGACAACTAAATTACAGGTGTCAATCCCCTCTGCTAGACTGCAAGGTGTGGAACTATAGTTTAAGTGAATAGATGCTTAAAAAAAATGGACAAAACTGGAAATTAATGGAAATATATTACCCATCTAACTCAACTAAAAGGAATTCCAAAACTGAATGTTTGAAATATGGAAACAGGTATTTCCAAATTCAAATATTACTCTCCAAAGAATCATGGACCAATGTCATATTATCATAAGCACTGAAGGTCAGGACAAGAAACAAAGATTGAAAACTAATCAAACAGAGAAGCAACCTGGAATTAAGGAGAAACTTTCTAACAGTGAGGACAGATTGCTTTCAGACATCGTGGGCCCCTGGAGGTTTTTAAGAAAAGACTGGACAGTCACCTGTCTGAAATGGTATAGGTTTCCTGCATGAGCAGGGGGCTGGACTAGAAGACCTCCAAGGTCCCTTCCATTTCATTCATTCTATTCTATTCTATCTTTAACAACAAACTCTTCTCAGATATAGCACTGGAAACAATTAAACAGATAGCAAATTAGATGTGAATTTAAAACACTCCAAACTGTGGCAAATTTAATCTCAAGATTAAACAGATACAAGATATAATAGAAAATACAGTTGGGGAAAAACCACCTTCATAGCCTCAACATGTCTTGTGCTCTTGCCATTCACAACTGCATTAATTTTTCTCTGAACAGCTTTGTATGCTGAGGGATTTAATACTGATTGCAATTTGAACTGTTTTAGAATCTTATAGTCCACCAGTCACTGCAACACTACCTTTCAATGTAAGCGAATTTTGCAATCTTTCCTCCTACAGTAGTGGTGTAGTTTTATTCCAAAATGGCAACTTGAACTCTCCAACCAAATGTCCTGGGAAGTTAAAATGCTATGATATTACTTTGACCATTTTTTGAGTCCCAAAAGGACAAAACGGAATTCTGTGCATTAATCCTTGTACAAAGTCTGAACTGTTTAGCTTATGTAGAATACAAAGGCGCATTGCTGGCAGATGGTGGCATATATCACCTTAGAGCAGTGGTGGGCAACGATGGCTCTTTTATGACTTGTGGACTGCAACTCCCAGAATTCTTGAGCTAGCCATGCCTTGAATTACAATAGTTATTAAGTACTATATTTTTTGGAGTGTACGACACACTTTCCCCCTCTCAAAGCGGGTGAAAATTTGGGTGCGTCTTATACACCGAACATAGCCCCACCCACCCACTGGCCCCCACCCTTTGGCCTCTGCCTCCCAGCAATTTACCTCTTTGC
>JANHFK010000390.1:191472-204058 GCA_036250565.1 Sibynophis collaris
GAAAATGTTTATCATGTCCAGTAGCCAAAAAAATGTTTTCATAGTGTTTTATTGTTAGTCTCAGGGTAACATGCCAGATTAAAAATATGAGATACCAAAAATGGGTGGAAAAGGAGAGGACAACAAGCAAATTCAGGTGCTAATTGTTAAAATTATTTGGAAACTGTCCCCACTATTCTGAACAGAAATTAGGATTGCATTTTAATGCAATCTTTCTATTAACCAAAAGTAATTGCATTCTTTGAACAATGTCTTCTATTGTTCCAAAATGTCTGTATTATATAATTGCTGATTTTTTTTAAAAAAATTCTTTGTATCTTTTATTTTCAGGGATAATTCGTTTGAGAGATGGATTTCATGATCGTTACCCTGTGAATGATTACCTAGATCTGTTTGATTTGGCTGCCCATCAGATTCAAAATGTACTGCAGAGAGATCCTGAGAACAGCAATGAAAAGAGAAGCAACATTATTATTGGTACAGAAACTGTCACTTAGAATGGCTTTTCTCAATCTGGTGTCATCTAGATGTTTTAGAATCTCACATTTGAAGAATTTAAATTTGAAAAAGGCTGATTTATAGAAATTGTATTGGTATGATTTATGGTTTCTGTTGTTAAAATGGGAAGTCAGACTTTTAAAAATATATTTTAGCAATATATATCTGAAATACATACTAGATAACAAAATGTGATGGTAGCATTTTATTTCAACAAGTTCTGTTAGCAGAGAAAGGAATAGAGGTTTTTTACAACAACCTTTAAAGTAGCTTTAAATGCCAGTGAAAAGATAAAATATTTCCTCCATTACAAATCTCTAAATTCTTTACTGTGATGCTGTTTAAATATTTGCAATATTTATATAAAATAATTATCGATAAACATACAGTATATACTGGTATATTTTTGAGAAGTAAATGTATTCACTTTCAGTAGACCATTCTCACTAATTATGTTACGATTGCTGCCTTGATTGTCCTTGCAACAATAAAATTAGTGTAATGTATAATCTATTTAAAATATTCAAATAACATCATAAGATAGCTATCAATAAACATGATAATAAAAAAGGATGTATAATTAGAAGTAGTTTGCATAAGGTTTCATATCTGTGTGTCTTCACTTCCCAGTAGATTCTACATGGGCTTTTTTCAGTCTATGCTGAATGCAGAATGCTAAGGAAATTGTCTCCTGATTATCTTAATTGAGTCACCTAAATCTATATAAAAGCATTTACCTCTGTTTCAGCATTGTTGTTTTGAGACTGGCCCTAATTAGTTGCAACTGTGGAGTCAGCATGACAAAAACAAAGTTTAACCAGGCTCTAGGTACAGATAGCAAGTAGCAATTAGAACTCTTTCTAATTTGGAAATTAGAAATGCATTGATGGAGGAAATCATCCTTTACTGAATATCTTCTTCCTATGGTATTGGAGACACAGTCCTGTATTTATATATAATTTTTGTTACATTTATAGATAGATAAATGCATATAGATCTTTGAATGAATTATAACATTTGTGCAGGACAACAATTGTTTAATTGACACTCTGAGATAGATAGATGCCTTAAGACACCCTAATGTAAAACAGCATGTAACATGATCTAATACAGGTTTCCCAACCTTGAAAACTTTAAGACAGGTGGATTTCATCTTCAGCTATGTTGACTAGTAAATTCTTGGAATTGAAATCTACACATTACCAAAGTTGGGAAACCCTGATATAATATATCTTGACTTCCTCACAAAATCTGTTAAACCTAGCTACACTGATCTGGAATCTGTTGCTTTTATAAACAAATGTTAAAAGCTCTTTCTAAGGTTTGTATCTCAAGGACAAGGACAGGTGAAACAATCTGTATTAGCATTACAGATGTCTCTTACATGAATATATTGATTCATATTAATTATGAACATTATTATGAAACAGTTGGGCCTCTGCTGCAGTTTTATAGAAATGAGCTTTTCTAAAAAATGTTTACTTCAGCTCTTCATCAGCATGCATACTATATTAAACTTTTTATTAACTTGTTAAACATAATTTATTTTGTAATATATCCATAGGATATGAAAATCAGAAGGTCACTTAGGGAACAATGTTATTAAACTTTATATAATTAAAGCTGTAAACATTCCTCTAACTTTAACAGGCACTGTAATTTTCCATTCAAAAATGCCTCTGAATCAAATGATTACTGAGTTATAAATAATTATACTGCTAGATGAAACACCAGAATGTTTATAATGGATTTTATATGGGCAACCTAGAACTATCCTGCAATAAAAGGAAATCGTTTAATCATATGTTATATACTTTTAACTTCTATGAAAAATTTGTGTTATTTTTTTACTGTGCAATTGTGGCTTGATGAATCAGTGCAGCAGCAATTAATTCATCTTATGTTGAATATGAATTGTTTTTCATCAATATTAATTCAAGTTCATAAAAAGTACGATTCTAAAACTTGTAGGAAATGTACTTTGGAATGCCAAGTTAATACGTTTTGAAGATCTAATCGCCAAATATAAATTATGACAAAATAAACAATGGAAATCTACATCTCAGCAATTACGGCAATTAAAGAGAATACATATGTGCCACCATAAAAGTTTCATAGCAGACCCGCTATAATCTATATTATAGCAGTGCAAATTCTATAAAAAGATTGGACATGTACAATAGATTGGTAATTTTTCTTTCATTCATTCATGAAGCCTTAGTTACCAAAACTCCTCATCAATATGTTTGCAAAACTGACATGTTCCAGAATAATATTTTTTTGGATAGTGTATGTACTAAGAATTTGAGCACATAGCAAGTAGAGTTCATTGGAATTTACAGGAATTATATAAGTAATACATATCAATAATTATACTATTGTTTTTCAGGATGAGCAGTGTTATAGAGTATAGAAAAAACAAAGAGTAATCCATAGATATTAAAAACTTGAGAGAAGGAAATGACAACTACTAAATCTAGTTTACAAATATACTTTTTGAAACCTTTCTGTATTTACAAATCATCCTTTTACTGAATCCATATATCACTTTATACACTGAGTTTCATTATTTATTTGTATAAATGCTCTTTAAAGTGTAAACATATATGAAATATACCCAAACTTTGGGACTTATAAAATATAAATTTAATAATACCAAATAATACCAAAAGAAAGTAGACTCAATATTTCAGAATATTTTCTATATAAAAGGAAATGGAATACAGATCATTCACATCAATATACATCATAGGTACCAAAGTCTTTATGTTATCTTGTGTATATTTTTAAATATATTTAAGTTCATAGCCTTCATAATTTTTTTTTGCTGAACCTGTTGCTTTCTACATGTTGAATTTTAGTACCAGTTAGTTCTATTCAGTTTCTGTGATAGAAATCGATGTAGAACAAACATGGATAATGACAGATTTGGGAAATATGATTTATAGCAAATTCTGTTTATGTCTCTAAAATTAAGGATAACCATCTATAGATTTTGTCATTTGTAGGAGAGGCAAGTGCTTCAACAATGTGGGACAACAATGCTTGGATTTTCTTTTATGACAACAGTACGGAGGGGGAACCTCCATTCTTAATACCAGATTTTATTCATGCCTTCCAGCCAAATGCAAAGCTTATTGTTATGCTTAGAGATCCTGTTGAAAGGTGAGCATCCAATATTTCCAAGATTTCAAATGTTTTCTCTTTTTGCATATTGTTGTAATTAATATTGATAATTATTTAAGATTAAAGAGTTTCAATTTTGCATAGTCAGAGAGATGCAATTTTTGAATAAATGTCAAGGTATCTTGATTTGGTAAGAGAAATATTATGATTTAAGTGTTCTCAGATACTCTGTGTGTATGAGAGAGTAAAAAAACTGGAATAGGAATACCTTTGGAATGACTATTATGACAATAAGGATTTGATTTGATGTTTGGAAAATAAATTCCACTATTGTTGGGTGAATTGCAGTAGCTAGACAGTTTGTGTTAGTTTTGTCTAAAATGAGGATTACCTGATACTCTCAAGCAGCAAGTAAATCAGAAAGAAGCTCTTTCCTCAGTATATCTTTGCCAAACAAAGTTCTACTGCGAAAAACAAAATTTATGATATATATAATATCATTTGTTCCTTTCCTGGACACTAGCTGTTGATTTATTATTTCTATTAACTAGATGGCACGGTTTCTAATTACAGTTCAATTGTTTATGTATTTTTCCATTCATAGATTATATTCTGATTATCTCTACTTTGCAAGTGCTAATAAATCTGTAGAAGATTTCCATGAAAAAGTGGCTGACTCATTACAACTCTTTGAGAATTGCTTGACAGATTTCTCTTTGAGAGCCTGTGTGTACAACAACACCCTTAATAATGCCATGCCAGTATGTATATTTCATTTCAGATTTTATATACTATTCTGAAGCCAAGTATTACCAATTTCAGAATATATAAGAACCAAGTTCTTTATAAAATACTTTGAAATTGCATATGATTGTTCTTAAATAAAAATAACTGCACATGGGCAGTTAGGCTAGAGATATTTCTCCAACATCTGGTTGTTGAGAGTAGTTTCTAAGGATACACATTTTGCAAGAACAAAATATTGATTTAATTTGAGCATTATTAATTTCTTTTCCTTTTTTAAGTCCTCTCAAGAAGTTGGACATAAAAAAATGACACTAATTAGAGTGAGAGGGAAGATTCTTGGGAGCTCAACTAAGATAGAAATAAATCCATCTGTTCTATGTCAGTTTGTGCTGTAAATAATTTTAATCTTGTTTTTGTATAGCTCAATTAATTAAACAAATATTTTTGGGAAAATTATATAACATGAATTCATGTCTTTTCTGTTGTTTATTCCCATTCCTCAACCTGACCCTTTTCCACATCCACCCGTTAGTTTATCCTCTGCTAATCACTTCCTAATCAACCATTTCATTTCCCCTTGCATCTCCCACTCAGAATCTTCCTACTATGTAAATATAATTGTATCTGGAATAATTTACTACAGCTCTTTCCCTCCCTCTCTCCCCCCACCTCTCTCTCAGGTAAGACTTCAGGTTGGACTGTATGTTGTTTTCCTCCTTGACTGGCTGGCAGTTTTCAATAAAGATCAAATATTAGTTCTCCGGTTGGAGGATCATGCATCCAATGTAAAATTAACTATGCACATAGTGTTCCAGTTTCTTGATTTAGGTATGAATTTTAATTAAGCATATCCATCTTGATTTATTGTGATTGTCTTGTATTTTCTAAGGCTTCCTTTCCTCTGTCTTCAGCACAGCTGTAGATAGAGTTAGCACCAAATACATTCATTTTCGGAAGGTATAGTCTTTAAATATAATATTTTAATTAGTTAATTTGCTATCTACTACTCTATTCAATTCATGCATTCAGACTGTTATTTGAACTGAGCAGTGTTATCAGCTTTACTTTAACTTAGTATTTAAATTTCCTTGAATTTTATATGTACACTGATTTTTATTTCAATATAAACCACTTCCAATAACTTTCAGATATATTTTTCTTTGAAAGAAGAACTCGTAGGTAGATTTAAGAGAGCTACATATAAAACAGCAGGAATGTCTAAATAGAAATGGTCTTCTGTATGAATCAACTCTTTGTGGATGGGAGCAATTTGAGTTTTTCTTATAAAAATGTACTTTGAGCCATGGTGGTGCAGTATTGCGGGCTAATTCTGCTGACTGCCAGCTGATTGCCAGCAGTTGAGCCTTCCATCTTTCTGAGGTCGGTAAAACGAGGACCCAGATTGTTGGGGGAAATATGCTGACTCTGTAAACCTCTTAGAGAGGGCTGTAAAGCACTGTGAAGCAGTATTTTTTTAAAAAAGTCTAAGTCTGAGGACAGAATGCATGAATACTCCTCCTGACCCACTGAATTGTAATGTATAATGTTACAGATTGAAAGAAACATGTTAACTTGCCAAGTGCAAAAGATCAGATCCACATGTAAAGGTCCAGTTAAACTGATTTATTGCTGATCATGCCTCTTCACATGAATGTACTCAATTAATGGTTAACATCTGCTTGGAGTTAGATAAGGGTCAATGGAATCTAAAGGGAGTTTGCTTATGGCTATGTAGGGGTTCTAGGCTGATCCCTCTTTTAACTCCACCCCCATTTCTTCTCTTACATGATTGTATTTAAGTAATTTTAATTACATTTAACTTGGCTTATTTCTTTACCCTGGCCTCAGCCCTTTTTAGAGTGTAGCCTTTGCCGTATCACTTATGCCTGCCTATATTTAACATCTATTATCTTTTTACATAATTTAAAGAGAAAAGAGGTGGGTGTTACATCAAACAATACAAAAAAGCAAATGCCATTTACTGTTTCTCACCACCGCCCTGTACGCCGCCCTGAGTCCCAACAGGGAGAAGGGCGGGATAGAAATAAAATTTATTATTATTATTAAGTTATCACGTGCAACATTCAAAAGCGTACCTGTTTATTGAATGTTGTATAACTTGGAAAATGCTTAAGAAAATAAATAAGCAAATTAGACATGATTATATAACTATTTTTTATCATAGGTGCTCTAAGCGAAAAACAAGAAGCTCTAATTACTAAAAGTCCTGCATCAAACACTAGAAGGCCTGAAGATCGGAATCTAGGTCCTATGTTGCCTGTCACAAAAGAAATCCTCTGTGATTTCTATCAGCCTTTCAACAAAAAACTTGCTGAAGTTCTTTCGGATGAAGCTTTTTTATGGAAAAAGTCCTGATTTGACCATTTCAGAGCCACTACTGCAGTGCTTGGAGAGAAAAAGATATATTTTTTAAAATTTTGTTTTTCAGATGTAAATAATTGCCATTGTGAAGTCAGTAAATCTGCATTTTCATGTTTCTCTCACTTGTTATTATACAATATTCTTTTCCACACTGGAGCCCTTCAAATGTGTTAGGGCTATGATTCCCCAGAACTTGAGTCAGCGTGGGAACTCTGTATTAAGGAATGCTGGAATATGAACTGGATTTCCAAAGAGGAATATAATGATTTTTGCCATTTTTTTCTCAACAAAAGAGGCAGTGTACAGATAAGTTTGGTTGAAGCAATCTTAAGTCTTCTGGTTTTAAAATAACTGTATATAATACAGAAATTAGCACTAGATACCTAAAATGCACATTCGTTTTCACTTTTAAGTATATCTTGCAATATTTGGAAACTGTTTAAAATGGCTTTTTAACCATTAAAAGTTAATTAATTTTAACCTAGTGGTTTGATTTTTACTCTGACACACGATATTTACTTTAAATGAGGATGACCCCAAAATTAAATAACTCCTCCCCAAAAAATATTAGACAACAATAAAAACGGTAACAACTAAATTGCCTTCATTACAATGTTCCCATGGTATATAGGACAACCATTTCATTTCATAGGTAAAATATTAGGAATAAATTGTTTCCCCTCCAAATAAATACAGTATTCCTCAGTAGGCAGACTGTGCACCCACACCAAGCTCATGAAATCTACCGGAAGTAGTTAACTTGAAATATAACAAAGCAACTTGTTTAATGGAACGTTTTATTCAAGTGGGCTCCAGGCACAATTTTATTATCCTGTTTCCCCCAAAATAAGACATCCTCTGATAATAAGCCCAATCAGGCTTTTGAGCACATGGCAATAAGGCCAAGCACTTATTTCAGGGTTCAAAAAAAATATGACAGGATCTTATTTTCGGGGAAACACAGTACTATTAGCAGCATAAGTCATTTTCTGAAGAATGTATTCTTTCAATGATTAAATCAAATAGTCTTGGTGTGAGTTTATACAAAATCAAACCCAGAACATTGCCAGAACAGGTCAATTTAAAATAAAATAGAGTAAAAATATGTGAGTGTTTGTGTAGGGGAAGTGATAAAATGATGTCTATCAGTTGCTTTATTTACCATAAGTGTTATTTCACTCTGTATTCAACATGGTACAAATCCAAAACCTACAGAAAAGAGTGGGAGTTTACTTTGAAAAGTCTTCAATTTTGTCTCTGAGGAAATAGCTAAAATAATAAAAAAATACAAACAGAATTAAATGTAGCAAGTCAATTTTTACCTGGTTAAGAATTATTGACTAAGTTAATTTTGTGTTTGGGCCAAGAAGAGCTTTGCCTGATTGACTTTTGATCAGTTTAATTATTTGAAATCCTTTCCCCTTGCAACAGGAAAGCACAATAATAGTAATGAAAATAGAAAAAGAAGGAAAAAATAAGTTGAGTCTGGTAATTTAAAAAGGTGGCTCTTTAGTATGTCTTTATATTGATATTAGGGTATCTCCATTAGATAGAATATGGAAGAGGCTCACAATATTTTTGTAATGTTGTGAAGAATCACATTATTTTTAATGTGTTTTATTACCTTTTTATTTATTCTTACTCCAGTAGAATATAAATAGAAGAAATGACAAAATGTGTCCATTATTTTATCCAATAGCAGAGTTATTCTTCAAAACCTGAACAGAATGGAACCAAAGTTTATGTGACAGGAAAAACTTTAAAAGAAAAATCAGGATTGAAAATGGAGTCTCATCTTGCTTGGGATCAAGAGAACCTGTTTGTGTGGCAGTTATTTATTTATTCAGTTTATACAAAGCATCTGGTATAATCTTGGTATTTTACTATTCCTTGATCTTCACACAACCACTAAATCAAGGGAGAATAGTACACAAATTATCTTCTTCAAGGTGTATTTTACTCAGCTAAACATGATTTTTTCCCCTTCCAGTATCCTTTGTTGTATTCCTCTTTTCTGACACTTTTTAGTTATCTTTTCCACTTTCAAGTCCAGTAGTTCAAATATATATGTAACAATATAGACAGCTTGGGGTGAATCTCATGGGAGCTGATTAGAACATTTCTCTGCTATAAACAATTCTGGGATGCAAAGAGTTCCTTGTTTGATTCAGGACACAGAGAAATCAGCTGAAAGCAGCTGATCTGGGCCTTGCTGTATAGTTACTTAAATGAGACATGAAAATCTTGACAGATTGCCCAGTCTGAGGAAATCTAGAGAGGAAAACAAATCTCTAAAAAGAGCATAAACCTAAAGGACAATGTGGACCATGAAATTACTAGAATAGAGAGGGGAACAATACTATCCTTTGTATCTGTCTCACCCGTAGTAAGTTCATTTCACTTTTTTCAATTGCCATTTTTTTCCAGCCTGTTCGACTCTATCCTTGGTATTTGTAGCCTGTTTTTTTGTAGGTCTTGGAAGCTGTGGCTGATGATTACACTATTTGATTTATAGTTAGGCTCTGTATTTTCATTTTAGCTTGAACTTTGATTTGAAGAAGAATCTGTGCTTTGCTACTAATTGACTGCTACAAATACCCTGATCAAGGCTGTAGTTCCAAGGAAAAAAAAATCTTACTGCCATTTCAGTGAACAGATTATAAAGAAAACTTAGACTCAAGCTGATGAGCTGGAAACCTGTCATTAGAATCTCCTGAACGTGGCATACCATAATAGCAGCATACATCCACTTCATTGTTGTCTCTTTCTGTTCTGCTGGTATTAAATGTCTTGCTATCTTTTTTTTTTCCTTCTGGTGTAGCATGTGAGAGCAAACAGTATTTCTGTCTCTTACATATGTCAACTTATCTTTTTGATTTGCTGATAAGAATTATCCATACCATTTTAACTATATCAGGTACATAGTTCTGAGTTCTCGTTACTTTCTTTGTTTGAGTTGTTGCTACCCAGTACAGGTAGTCCTTGACTTTCGACCACAATTGAGCCCAAAATTTCTGTTGCTAGGCAAGATTGTTGTTAAGTGAGCTTTGCCCCATTTTATAACCTTACTTGCCACAGTTGTTAAGTGAATCACTGAAATTGTTAAGTTGATAACATGGTGTTTAAGTGAATCTGGATTCCCCATTGGCTTTGATTGTCAGAAGGTTACAAATGGTGATCACATGCCTGGACTTTGCAACTGTCATAAATACAAGTAAGTTGCCAAGCATCTGAATTTTGATCCCGTGATCATGGGGATGTTGCAATAGTCATAAGGGTGGGAAAAGGTCATCCATCACTTTTTTCAGTGCCATTGTAACTTCAAATGGTCACTAAATAAATATTTGTAATTTTAGGACTACCTGTAGTGAAAAATGATTCCCTCCCTCCTTTGGGAGTTGTTGTTCTGCTTTCCCTATAGCAATATGAGTTGCTAGGCATATTGTTTCCAATATGAGTACACTGGCATTATTATTAGACTGATAAAACCAAATCCAATTACACATGATGGGTAACTTAAGTATACTGTTCTAACTGAACCAATTCGATCACATAATACTTGCTCACTGATTTCTGGGTTCTAAAAACACAGGGGTCACCAAAGAGAGACATTACTAGTTGTAGCTTGGAATAAAAGGGATTTTCTTTGGGGAAGTTATTTCATTAAAAAATTGCTTTGCTTAATAATCGAATGAGGAGGTGGCAATGTAGCATATATGGTAGCATTTTAGTACCTTTAAATGACACACAGTAAAGAGGTCTTTTCTTGAGAAGTACATATTTAGTTCTCAGTGCAATGGAGAATGTATCAAAGTAAAAAAGGATGCCCAGTTGTACCAGGTCTTCCTGCAACAATTCATACTGCCAAAATATTCACAAATTCCACCTATGTCAGCAGCAAGGCAACTAAGAACATGTGAATACTTAAACATATGTATGCATGTGTACAAACTCAACACACTCAGCAAATCCTCTATACTGAGAGTCAAACTTGTGTTCTCATGGTGTTGTCACATGATGTATCGTGACAACTAAACCGGGTATAGGCATGGCCAGCATGTGACACATCTGGCCTGCGGGCACGGGTTTGACACCCCTGCTCTATATGCTTCTTTTTAACTTATGTATTTTACTTAAATAAATGACTACATTCTGCTTATTTTATTCTCAGAAATAATGATAAAGCCCATGTTCCATAGAGGAACAGTGTTCTGGAAGGGATGAGTTGTTCTGTACCTACTTGGTAGAAATACTTGCTGCCAGTCTGAGTGCATTAAACATCCAAAGTAGGCTGCCACATTGCTTGGTGGCCAGGAGGTAAGCCAGGATGCCGTGGGAGCCACCCTGTTGTCAGAACCTCTGCATCCACTGGAATAGCAGCCCCAAGACGCGGACAGGTCTTGGGGCTGACACTTGCTGGATATTAATACAAATATTTTGCCTATTTTTACTGCTTTATTTACTTGTGAATCACTTTCGCTTTTGCCATATGGAAGTCAATGGCAAAAGGACTGGGTACTGAAAGTTGTCTGATTTGATGTACATTTACATTGGATTCTTACTACAGATATTTTGTATTCTATTACTTTTTAAAAGCTCTGGTCTTATTTCTTTTAACCTCTGATGGATACTTCCCCCTTTTCACTTTTTATTGTGGAAAATACTATCTCAATTTTTCCTGCAGTCATTCTGTTATAATAGGTATACTTCTCCTGTCCTAGAGAGGAACAGTTTATGTATTGTAATTCAGCTACAAGAGAGTTTTTGACTATATTAAAAATATAAACAAGAATAACTTAAGGATATTGAATACTATACATCATATATTCCTTATAATGTCCATAAAAAGAGATATAAAAGAAAGGCAAAAGCCAGATTAACTTAATATTAAAGCCCTTTGGGAAGTCTTCAGGAAAAACAATTGTTTTAAACTTACAAGTTCAAATTGAAAACCTAAATAAAAAGTTAGACAAATTGACAATTATTTTAAATCAACCCAAATATGGCATTCAGATACAAGTAACAGCAACTAAACTAGTTCTTAAAGTTGGATGGATTGGAACCTAATTTGTTGCTGGCGGAGCCTGGTTTCAGAAATTTGGACTCGTTGGAAAAGGCTGAAAAGGACCTGAATTCAAAAGTCTTTGAGATGACAGAACCAATGAGTGATGGACTGGACTTTCTTAAGAAGATAGATGGAGATTAGAAAATAATTAGAGCAACATTAGAAAACAGAAAATACGGTAATTATCAAAATAAACCCCATTTCACTTGAAGGAAGATTCATCAAACAACAAATGCTGCAGAGATATATACAGAGATTTATAACTTTGAAGAATGAGATGTAACTGTTGGTAAAGATCTTGGTAAAAACTTTTAAGGAATCAATTGAAGATATTTGATCCAGATCAGAAATAATAATTGAGGTCATTTATGGTAGATCAAAAGCCATTGTGGACTTTCTATGAGTTAAATGCAATAATAGATTGTTAACAGGGCTTTGAAGTTTACCTTTGCTTTACCTGTTAACTATTTTTTACATAAATTGTAGATGCCATGTCAAATTGGTTGGGTGAAAGTTCATGAACTCAGCCTGTTTTGTTTTGCCTGTTATTCTTGAAATACAGTATATTTATCTGGGGAAGGAAGAGACAAATCTATATTTTAATGCACATTTTTATGTCTGCCTTGTTCAGCTTTGCTTTGTTCTTGTATTTTTCTCTCCTTTGGAAGTTTGTATTTTAACTTTGTGAATAAATAATAATAATAATAATAATAATAATAATAATAATAATAATAATAATAATAATAATAATAATGATGATGATGATGA
>JANHFK010000392.1:0-11122 GCA_036250565.1 Sibynophis collaris
CTGACAGCTATTTATACTTAAGCTGTCAGACACCTTTAACCAATGAAATAACAGCAATTCCCTGCCCAAAAGGAGCTCGCATCTTGGCGAATAGGGAGTTGGTGTCTCTGTTGCCGTGGCAGCTTCGGGGACGCAACATCCCTCCCCTCCTGGATAGCGCATGCGTAGTCCTTCAAATAGGATGGGCGCTTGCGCAGTCTCTGTGATTGCCGCATTTCTGGGGCGGCTGCCGGCAGTGAAGGTAGTGCTTCGTCCTGCGGAACTCCAGGCAACTTCTCAAGACCATCGGCTGGCAATGACAATTCTTGTGGAAGGCCGTTCACTCTAGGTACGTCCGGAGGTGGCTCAGATGCTTCAAGAATGTGTGATGGTACACTTTGGTGCAGTCGCCAGCAGCACTTTGGAACTTTGGTGCAGTCGCCAGCAGATTCTTCCATCCTCCAGCTGGACTCTGTAGGAACAGGGGCCGGTTGCTTGGCAAATTACCCCTGGGAGCCAACGTGGTTCACCCCCATAGTTCCTTGCATAGACAGGGTCCCCTTCTGTAAAGGACCTGGATTGGTTGGTGGAGTCCAGGGGCTTTTCAGGCGAGTAGTGGGGATGTAATCTGTCTAAAATGGTCTGGAGTCGCCGCCCCATTAGCATTTCTGCTGGGCTTCGGTTGTTGACAAGGCAAGGGGTAGTATGCTGTGCCAGGAGATAGGTGGATACCCTCTCTTGCCAATTGCCTGGTCCCAGCTTGGCAAGTGCATCTTTGGCTGACCTAATGGCTCTTTCGGCCTGTCCATTGCTCGCTGGATGGAATGATGCCACCAGGGCATGGCGGATGCCAAGGCCTGCCAGGAATATTTGGAATGCAGCTGATGTCAGTTGTGGACCATTGTCCAAAACCAAGACATCTGGCAAGCCATGGGTAGCAAACAGTCTCTGCAACACCTTAATTACAGCCTCGGATGTGGTAGAGGTCATGATTGCTAGCTCTACCCATTTTGAGTAGGTGTCAACTAATATTAAGAATGTGTGTCCCTGGTATGGCCCCGGCAAATCCAAATGGACCCATGACCATGGGGCCCTGGGGCTTTCCCATTCCCTAGGTGGGGCGGCTGATGTGGCAGGTTGGGATAGTTGGCATTCCTGGCACCCAGCGACCCAATCAGTAATGGCCTGATCAATCTTAGGCCACCAAACATAGTTTCGGCCAAGGGCCTTCATCCTGTCAATGCCAGGATGACTTTCATGTAACTTCTCTAAAACCCTGTCCTGCAATTTTGGCGTGACAACAACTCTATTTCCCCATAGCAGGCATCCTTGCAAAACTGACAGCTCGTGCTGTCTTGATTTAAGTGGCAAGAACTCCTCAGGCAACTGTCCCAAAGGGCACCCCCTTCTCACCCAGTCAAGAACCTGGGCAATCGTGGGGTCTTTGGCAGAGTGGGCTGCAATGTCCCTGGCTGTGAGAGGGGCATTTAGTTCGTCAATCAATAGGACTGATGAAACCAGTTCTGGGTCAAGGATAGTTTGGGGCAAGGGGTAGCAGTTTAGGGCATCGGCATGCGAGATTTGCTTGCCTGGGCGATATGTCAAGTTGAATCATAGGCAGCTAAAAACACTGTCCAGCGGGTGATGCGTGGTGAGAGAATTTGCGGAGTTTGGCAGTTTCCCGCCAAAAGCCCCAGAAGAGGCTTATGGTCCGTGACTAATTCAAACAAACAGCCAGAGATGTAATTATGGAACCGTTTGACAGCAGCCACGGCAGCCAAAGCCTCTTTATCCAATTGACTGTAATTGCGTTCTGTGGAGGACAAAGTCCTTGAGTAGAACGCAATGGGAGCCTCATTTTCGTTAGATAACTTATGGCTCAATACGGCACCTATGCCATAGGGCGAGGTGTCAGCAGCTAAAATGAGTGGCAACGGGTCCATATATTGAACTAACACTGCAGAGGAGGTTAACAAGTCCTTCACTGCCTTGTCTTGGCCAATAGGGGTTCGTTGTCTGCATTGCCATGGCAGCGTCGGAGACGCAACACCCACCAACTAGGGGGAAAGCTGCCTGCTCACAGCAGCCTAAGGGGACTACTCAAAGTTTGCGAATGCCAGTCCCTGGCTGCATTGCTGTCCATTTCATTTAACTTCCTAGAGCATGTCAAGAGCAAAGAAAGTCTAGGGAAAAAGAAAATCAATACTTTAAAACCAGAACAGGTAAAGATGAATTCAAAGCTGCCTTAGCTGAGGACTGGGGTTGACATATAACATTGTTATTGGGATAAATTCCTGATGGGGTTGGGAGACATGAGGTTATTTTTAGACCAGTATTATTTTAGTCAGTCAGAAGCAACTCTCAAACTCAAGGCCTGGGAGCCACATCCGGCCTGTGGGGTGCTTAGATCTGGCCCATGGTGTTACCCTAGAAACAGTGAAGGACCGGTCTGCAGTGCCTCTGCTAGTGAAAACGGAGCTCAGGAGGGCCGCAGGAGGGTTGCAGGAGGCCATTGCACCCAGAAACAGAGCTCGCGAGGGCCGCAAGTGGTCCTCCTGAGCTCCGTTTTCACTGGCAGAGGGTTGCAGCAGACCGTCACAGCCAGAAATGGAGTCCGAGACCCCATTTTCATTGGCAGAGCACTTGGGCCACCACAGGTGCTCCTGACATAAGTGATGTTGAACTGGCCACGTTTACCCTGGCCATACCCCCCCTGCCTCCCCCCCCAAGGACAAACACAACCCTGGCCACACCCCTGCCCTCAATGAAATCGATTTTGACACCCCTGCTTTAAAGGTTTAATTGCCCCTTTTTAAAATGGGAATGTGCAAGTCATTTTGTAATTTGATTTCAGGAGAGGTCTGCTATTGAAAGATCCCTCATTCCATACTGTGAGATGACTGTGGTTCATAACTAGGCTCACATGGTATATATTTTATAGGGATACAAGGCTGATAGCAATACATTTAGTGAATATAAATGTTTATTTTTGATTAGAGTTTGCTTGGAGCACTTTAAGCTATAAAATGCAACTTCATTGCATTTTAATTTTAAAACGATTGATACAGTTTATAAAGCAATATTGGAAAAAACAATCAGTCTATAAGGAAGGATTATAGGGCAGTTGTCTACAGATTGCCTGAATCTGATGAAAATGGGGAAGTAAACAGAAGACAAAACTTGCAGTTTTGCATAAAGTCAGGGTCCTATTCTGCATAATCTGTGAAACAATCATTCAGCTTTCATGGGGTGAACATATCAGGTAATAAGTTCCATTGGACATAAATATTTCTGAGCAAAAATATTGTATATTACAAGATTATTTTCCAAGTCCAGCATATATATGCATTTTGTATGCTGCTTTGATGCCAGATTAGTTTTTTATTCCTGCTGTAAAATTGTGAAATAAAGTTCTAAGATTAGGTGTTTTTCTTAACTGGTATAAAATGAGTACAGAAGTATGTAAAACATGAGTATAGTAGTTCCAAGGAATGCAGTGAAGTAAAATATTTTTTTCCAAAGGGATGGATTGATATGTTTTGAAGAAGAATTGTCTATGATCCGAGTCTTCAGGGGCTTGAGAACACGGTCCCACTGGGTCAGAATTGCATTTCTAGCTTTCTCCCACTTTCCAGGTCCACAAAGGCGATACTGGTAAGAGGTACAAGGACCAAAGAAGATCTTCAAAGCTAGTTTGGGGTCGTGTAGTAAAAGTAATGGCACATTGGGCTTAACCCCTATGCAAACAGCAATTTCATCCATGTAGGAAACAAAGAATTCCTTTTCTTTCTCTGTGTTGGAAATATCCCTGGAGCAGAAGACAAATGGAAATAATAATCAGTATTCTGTAGCTATAGATGGTGAGAAAGACATGGAACTTATGGGGCAATTTCCATGCCATGTGTTGGAGACAGCCTGGTCTGTCAAGTGGGATATTAGTCTGGAATCTTTACATAGGCATAAGAAGGCAAAGTGCAATACCCCCCCCCCCCCTCTTGAATGCCATTGAACATTATCTAGTCTGGCCCAAGTGCAAACCGTTAGTCTGGAAGATTGCTGTGAAATAGGCATGGGCAATAAAGTAGCTAATTGAACTCTTCATGTGTGGATCTGTTGTTCATGCTTGACACCACACTGGCTTTGGCACTGGCAACTGTAGTTCAGCAACATCCAGAGGGACATTCATTGTGAACTTTGATGTGATAAGTTTGACTGAAAGTAGTGCATTCTAGATTCAAGCATTAGTGAAAGCTAGAGAGTTGTGAAAGTGAAATTTGTTAAAATAAAATAGCAGCAAATGGCAAAATACATAGTAGGATATAGTAGAGAACGAATTAAAGATGGTATATAGCAAATTTAATTCAGTTTAAAATGAGTGGTGGAATTCAAAATTCTTTTTCTACCGGTTCTGTGGGTGTGGCTTGGCGTGGTGTGGCTTGGTAGGCGTGGCAGGAGAAGGATACTGCAAAATCTCCATTTCCACCCCACTCCAGGGGAAGAATACTGCAAAATCTCCATTTCCACCCTACTCTGGGGCCAGCCAGAGGTGGTATTTGCTGGTTCTACGAACTACTCAGAACCTACTGAATTTCACCCCTAGTTTAAATGTACATAAAATAAAATAAAATATCCTTGACCAGATTCATATCCTTTGGGAGTAGAATTTTAGGCATGCAATTTATGGTCCAATATCACACCTCTATCCCTGCATTAAGCCATGGCATACTGAGTAATAGTTTTGAGTTTTCTTTTTGAAACTAAAAAGAAACTTGCAATATCTGAAACATCAGAAACAATAGAAATGTTTAAAAAACAGAAAGTTTTTTTCCTCTCTGAAGTTAAATGTGACCCATTCATTTGTAGATCAGTTGAATGTATGTCACAGCAAATTATCTTCCACCCAGAGCAGTAAATTGCTCAGGTCTCCTAATATTTTGCTTTGTCCCTGGGGTCTGTTTATCTTTCTCTTCTCTAGCACAAGAAAAAACTCAACAGCATATTATTTGCTTTACTTACTGTTATTTCTGATTTTTTTAAAAACAAAAAACCCTGCTATTGTCATATATATCCAAACCAAACATATACTGTAACAAGGGTTACCTGGAATCTAAAGTATCTAATTGGAAGTGTCTAACCACACAGAAGAGCCACAATTGAATAACTCAGATGCTTCTAGGTCACATTTGTATTGTATCTCATCCACAGAATTTTGCATAAAAAACGGTGAGCATTATAACACTTTCTCCCTGTAACTCTCCTGTATCTTCCTTATCCACTCAAAACCCAAAGGAAACGAGAGAATACTGTGGTTGCACATTATTTTTTTCTTAATGGCATTAAGCGTGGAAATACTTCATGAGTCAAGGTATAGTAGAAGTTATTTTCTATGGCCACATGATGGCACCATATGGACGGTTGACAACTACAAACTGCACCATATAATATTTTCTTCTTCTATGCTTGAAAGATTTTCAAACCTATTCTATGTTCTCTAATGCCATTAAAGGGACTGGGGCCAGTATTGCAGGTCACCAAACCTAACCCTTCTGCCTCGAGGATCCAAAAAAATTTCCTTTTATGTTTAATATATATCACCTTTCTATTCAGAGGGTACATTGGATAGCTCTGAAAATAGCATTCAGCATCTATTTAGGTTAAAAGAAAACTTGATAAATAATATTAAAACAGCCAGGAAGAGTTACACACACTTCTATACCTGTTAGCTTTTTACCTACATACTTGAAGCAGCAGCTCTTAGGCCACAGCTATATACCAGTAATATCCACAAGTAGCATGCCAAGATAAAATGTTTTATCCCAATTGTTGATCTTTACAATGCTGCAGTAGCAAGAAAGTGGTACATTCTACCCTTATTGTTTCAATGCAGAACAAATTAAAGAAAGTTATTGGTAAATTCTCTCAGCTTCCCTTCTCTGTTCAAGTATTAGAAGACAGTTATCCTATCACTCCTAATCTTTCTCTTCATTAGACTAGACATACCAAGTTTCCTCAAACATTCATCATATGGTTTATCCTCCAGACCCCTTGTCATTTTTGTTGCTCATCTCTACACTCTTTCTAGGGTCTCAACACCTTTTTTGTATGGTGGTGACCAGAATTGGATGCAATATTCCCACTGTGGTCTCACTAAGTGCCTATAAAGCAGTACTACCTCTTCATGTGATCTTGAAGCTATCCATCTGCTGATGCAAACTAGGACTTCATTAGCTTTTTTGGCAGCTGTAGCACATTGCTGACTCATACTTACGTGATGGTCTACTAGATATGCTGGTTTACTATAATAAAGATTTGAATTGATTTGACATCAAGATTTAATAAGAAATTTGAAAACCATTTGTGAAGCATTATATGGGTAGAAATCCAATCTTACCATGCTCAAATGGCATAGTTACCACATTATTGATGGAATGAACTAAATTATATTGTATCAGGAGAAAAGAGAAAACATGCTTTAAAACTGGAACAGATAAAGATTAGTTAAACTGATTCAGCTAGGGTTTGAGGATGAGATGAAGGCAATGCCATCAGGACATGGTATTTAAAACCTGGTATATGTTTATCCTGTGGTTAGGAGGATATGAGGTTAAGACTTTAGGCTCAATTTTTCTTTCTAAGCCGGTCAATGTCAAATACAGAGAAATTACCAGGAGTTGAGCTGAGTAGAATTAGAGAATATTTGTTTACATTAAAACAAACTGGATCTTTATTATGCCCTTTCCAATTTACTTCATTCTTTGTTTTGCTTCATCTTATTTTAGGAGTATCATGTCTTCTCTTTAAAGAGTTTCTGTCTGTTAACTTCTTTCCGGGAACTTTGCATATACCTTTCAGAGTATTTTGCCAGAATGATACCTTGAATTAATGTTTGTTGAAACTCTGGGTTAATATTTTCTCTTCTAATTCACTGAAGCTGAGAGGCAAAAAGTACTAACTGTAGCTTTTAAAATAATATATAACATTTCATACTTTTTAAGGAGCCTTTTCTTCTGCTTAGCAATTTCATTCATCATTCTGTTCATTGGAGGCAGCTTATTAGATCCTGGTAAGGAAAAAAGAAACAATATGGATGAATTTTGACCATGACAACCTCAGCTGTTGCTTTGAGTTTCTTTAGGAGAAATGGCCTGTTAGGCTCACACTCTGTGACTAGTCATAATGTTAACTATAAGATGGTCGTCTTATTAATCATGTTACAGGTAATTAACCAAAGTATTCACAGCCTGTTTACTTTGCTGTAAAGAGCAAGTTTCTAAGTAATCTGTCCATTGGCATTCCATCTATCTGTCTGTCCCATCCATCCATCCCAACAACTTCTGAAGTTTTACTCATATGCCACTACATGTGAAATACAAATTAATCAGTTTCTCTTTCCCATTGTTTTCAGAACCAAGGACACAAGATATGTATGTGAAAAATAATGCGGTCTGAACTGAAGTACTGTTTTTCTGTTATCTTGCACCTATTTGTAGGAGATTAAAAAACAGCAATATTAAACATCCACAAACACTTAATCTTTCTATATAGGTTCAATTCATATGTACAGTATTAGTTAATACTTATGTTGGATTATACATCAATCATAGCTTTTCTGTGCTACTAATTAATACCTATATCTTTTTAAATCTCTTTGATTTGTAACAATAATTTGAAACACTTTCTGCTACAAACGAAACAGACCACAATCATCTTGTTTGTCCAAATCCTGCATTTTTTTGTGAAATTTTCTTTATCAGCTATTTTGCAAGCAGCTATATTGCTTAATTGGGGCAGCTCTGTAATTATCTACTTCAGTACTTAATATTTGCATTTTAATACTTACCATTAAAAAGTGCGGTTATATGTTATCTTTGCTTCCTTTTGTTGTATTCATCTCCTGTGAGATTGAGTCATCTTTCAAACTGGAAAGAGCTTAATTGTCTGGTAGCTATTTTATTTTGCAGCAAAGCCAGGAAATGAAATTATAAAAATTCAACCTTTTCATTTTGACTATGAATTGCCAGAAAGACAGTACTGAGTGATGTGAGAGTTCCATCTTTCTTGCATATTAATGTTACTGGAAAGATGTCTCCTTTCTAGATGCTACTTTGAAGATAGGCAACAACCCCAGAAATTTCCAAGCTACTATACCGGAGCAGGATATGGAACCAGGTTATGAGGACCCAAAAGTTTTGGCCAGAAGAGATTTGAGATATCCAGTCTTCCACCCTGTGGAACTCAGCAATCACTATTACATATAATACAATATAATGTAATATAATGCAGTAGCTAAATATTAGCATATTTCAGACCATCTTGAAAATGAGGGCTGAACTTGTGAAAGGTATGAGCCCCAGAAATGCATTTGCAAGATCGCCCTAATTGTATTTTTATGGCTCTCATAATAAAGAGGCCAGATGCTTAGCTGGTATTCTAGAAACTAACATGCCATTTAATTACAATGTAGCATTGTGATGAGATTTCTATGATTTTTGGCTTCATGGAATTTAAAGCTCACATGGGTGCAGACAAACATGAGAATATTTTAGTATTAAATGTAATATTAATATTAAACTGGAAAGCAACTTAGAGTTGAAATATACTGTTTATAGATTAGCCTTACCATTAAACACTCTTGTAACCCAGCGAGCCTGAAGTTCCACTGCTGGTAGAATAGATCCCGTTACTGATATAAAACCTATGAAGGCAAGTGTGGGCTTCTGCAAGTGAGGAGGGAATACTTGTTTATAAAGGAATGTACTACTTTTGCAAACATTGCGAACCGATTCTTCCAGGAAGAGAAATGAAGCAGCATAGCCTGTGGTAAAAATGACCACATCTATGTTTTCTTCTACAGTTCCATCTTCAAATATGGCAGAAGTCTCAGTAAACTTCTTCACATTTGGCTTTACAACCACTGAACCACAGAGGATGCAGCTGGGCAGTTCGTCATTTACAATGACGCATGTCAATGAACTGTTGGAAAGAACAAAAGTAGAAAGAAGCACTGTTAGCTCAACTATCCCCATTAGCCTACTCCATTTTCAGGTACTACCCTATTTTGCTTCTGAAAGACTTATATTGACTCACGCTGCACAGACAAAAAAATGTCAGCGTACCTTTTTACTTCCACCACCTCCCTTAACTGCTTGCCTGGATATTAAATACTTCCGAATTTAATATGGCCATTTCTTCAATTGGTAGAATTAGATAGAAGAATTTTGATCCTAGTCTGGCTTGCCATCAGCGGCTACAGAAATTACTTTCTCTTCCTATTTTTATCTCAGATTTCAGTATGGCTAGGCATAGATTATCCTCCAAATGAGATATGAGAAGTGACCCTAGTTAAGTAGTTGATTGGCTAGTTAATCAGCAGATGGGCAATCAAGTTGTTAACAGATCATCTTGAATCAGCCTGGGTGATAGATTTGGTACAGGGGCCTATAGGTATAATCTCTTCTTTGTGAGATCAGTTCTAAAATTTCTAAATTCATTTCTTTTAATCATCAATGTGCAAATGATACTCGGCTTTTAATGCCTCTTGTAACTGAGCTACTGTTCAGTTCAACAATCTGTTTTTCTGAAAAAACAAAAATAATTGTGTGTATCATAAGCAACAAGTTGCCCAATATGGATTTGAGAATTCTCCAGAAACATAGTTCACAGATCGCTTTTGGAAAAGGCTCAAG
The DNA here is from genome assembly GCA_036250565.1 of Sibynophis collaris. Taxonomy (NCBI): domain Eukaryota; kingdom Metazoa; phylum Chordata; class Lepidosauria; order Squamata; family Sibynophiidae; genus Sibynophis; species Sibynophis collaris. The sequence continues at coordinate 9,666 of JANHFK010000392.1, forward strand.
AATCAGCAAATAATCTAGCTAGTGATTTTAAGAGTATATATTTCCCTTGAGGAAGGGAAGTTTGTTAAAAATGCACTGGGAAAAGAAAATTTGACAACAGACCTTTGTCTTGCAAATAGCAAATTAGTGTTTACTTACTAGCAGACTTTATCTTTTCTAAGCTCAGCATTTGGGCAAATACAATGTAATGCATAGTAAAAAAAAGATTACCTTTTAATAGGGATTAATCCATAATTCTCATGGTTAAACCATTGATTGAATTTCTTTGTCAATAACTTGTCCCTAATGCTGACAGGAAGAAATTTTTGAATGAAGTTTAGAAATCGAGTTTGGAAGACCATATCATTTGGCCAGCCAGCTTTTGACATCCGACTTATTACCCAGGCTCCGTTTCTGGTGCTGAGAAAGACCTAAGGGGCGAAAAACTGAAAAGAGCATTCCTAGGAACTCTCCAACTACTGATGAGTGGGAAGCGATCTAGTCTAGTCTAGCAGTAAAAGGCAAAAAGGAGGTTAAATCCTTTGGTAAGATAGACAGCATTACTAATACATCCAAAACAAAAACATTAAAACAATATCCTGTAGGAAGTTAGCACTCACCCCTCTCCTAGAAGAATGAAATATTTTGGAAAATATTAAAAAGGCAGAATAGTTTCCCTAAAAGAGAAATAGAAACTCAGAGAAGCAAAAACTCAGCCCCCACTTTTGCCAATGGGCCATTAAGGCCTCAGCATCCCATCTGCAATACAACCTAGCAACAGAAACTCACCACGTGGCACCTGGGAACATTATATCAGCCAGCAAGGCTAGCTAAAACCCTCACCCCCTAGGAATCTGACTGCCAATGGGATACATTGCTTATACAGAAACAGGAAACACTAAGGTGGGGCGGAGCAGAGGGTATAAACTCAGGCATTCAGCATCTTGCCCTGCCCTTTTTCTTCACCCAACACCTTGAAGCATGTGATCGCCCTTTTCTGTTCAGGAACTCAAAGCCATGTGATCCTATCCACCCTTAAACCACCTTTCCAAACAGCCACCCTGTTTCCAGTGTCTTTGTCCCCATTTGGAACTGAACCCAGAAGGATATTTCTTCCAACAATCCAATGGAGGCACATAGTATGGAAGAGCAGTAGGCTTACAATTAAGGATGGGAGAATAATATGACCTAATAATGCATAACCTATAAGAGGCTACAGAATATAAGCAAGCTAAAAACTTTTGGCAATATTTTCAAGAAAGAAATAGAAAGCAGTGCAGGAGGGGCAATAATTCTGAAATACAGGTACAAGTAGTTCTCTACTTACGACCAAATTTTTGTTGTTAAGTAAGACAGCTCTTAAGTGAGTTTTGTCCCATTTTACAATCTTTCTTGCTGTAGTTATTAAATGAATTACTGCAGTTGTTAAATTGGTAACATGGTTGTTAAGTGAATCTGGCTTCTCCATTGATTTTGCT
>JANHFK010000393.1:0-13062 GCA_036250565.1 Sibynophis collaris
TAAAGCCTTGAAATGCACTCGGAAGGCCACAGGCAGCCAGTGCAGCTCCCGGAGGAGTGGTGTTACATGGGAGGATTAAACACCTCCTCACCTGCTCAACACCCAGATAAGCAGAGATTAACACCAAGACCACTCCCACCAACACTGACAGGGCAAGCCACCATTTTCCTTACTAACACTGATTTCCTTACTAGCACTGATGAGGGTTACCTAGTTTGGGAAATGAAACCTCTGCAAGAAAAAAAACAACAACCTGGCTGAGCGAGCACCAAAGATTCCACCAGTTTAAACTCCAACTACAAACATTCCCTTCCATCATTGTGCTACTTTATTTGGAAACCATGATTTGTTGGGTGTGTCTAAACCAAATCAGACACACCCATCGGTCAAAATAAAAACAGTTTTAGGGAAGGAGTAAAGGTTTCCCTTTCACACATTACACATGCCAAACTAAGGGCAGAGCAGGGGCTTTTAGGACAGTTTAGGATTCTCCGGTTGGAGTCTTTTTGCCCCCAACCAAACCCAGTTCCTGAGGGTTCTGCAGCCACCCGCAAGAGCCCGAAGGCTCCCCGATCAAAGCCTCCGCCCCGTCGAACCCACCTGCCCGCCCCACCGTCCCCGTTACCCTTCTTCTCGGTGAGGATGGCCACGATGGGCATACTGGGACGGTCGCTGAAGACCTCGGCCTGAGTGACCAAAGCATCCCGGACAGCTTCGAAGTCGCTAAGCACAATGACGTGGCGGCTGCCCAAATCCATTCGGAAGATGCTGCCGTACATTTTAGCCAGCCCGGTCAGCAGCACGTGCATCGGCGTTGGCCCTCCATCCTCGGCTCGGTCGCAGTTCCCTTCTTTCTTGCGGGGCGGGAAAATCCCGAGGGCCTGCAGCCTTTTAGGCAGGAGGGCGAAGGCAAAGTTGCCAATAAAGGGCCAGGGCTTGGGGCCAGGGGGAAGGCGCTGCAGAGTCTGGCGGCCCAACAGCCACCACAACGCCAGCAGCAGCCCGGCGGCTCCCAGCATCGCCGCTCTAACGGTATCTGGTGCTAGAGAAGAAGCCGGCTCCTCCGCGCTGGAGACCGCGGCCATCCTATCCGAGAGCGAACCCAGCAGCAGGTCCAGCGCGGCGCTAACGAGCAACCTGTTAAGGGGCGTCCGCTATTGCACCACCGTCTTTAATCCTCGGGGCTATTATGGACGCGCCTTCGATTCCCCGGGCCGGTTGCAGCAGCTCCTCCTTTGATTGGCTGCCTGCGGGGAGGAAAGGAGCAATGACAGCTCGCAGGAAACTCCCCCGAGCCCGTGACGTCGTGAGTCAAAGCGGGGGGGCACTCTCCCCTGCTCTGATCCGCCGGAGCTGGAGCGCCGTGTCGGCTCGGCCGGCGTGCGTGTTTGCAAGCGCGGAAAGCGGGACCGCTGAAAGGTGGATCTTTTAGAAGGCCGTGCAATGCAGAGGCAGCAATTGGCGCTGATGGGCGCACGTAGCGGCCTGCGGCGATCAAGCGTGGCTGCGAAATTGAGGGGATGGATGGGGAGGAAAGAGCATTTGAGTGAGATGGAGCTAAATAAATAAATAAAATGGAATAAAATGAGCCCGGGTTAAAAAGAAGGAATTCGCGAGATCAGGCACGAGGCTATATATATATAAATATATATATATATTGTGTGTGTATATATATATATATATACACATACACACACACGCACAGATTTCCTCTTCAACCCAAAAATAGAGAACCAGGAAAACGGACCTTGCTTTAAAAGCGCTTTTTTTTTGGGTCTGGTGGGAAAAGAGAAGGGGAAATTCCAAACCGGTGTTGTCCTTTTGTGAGCATAAACACAAATGCAGTACAAATTGGATATAGCCTTTTTCATCGAAACTAAATTTGCCATCGTAATATTTACTTCCTGGTCATTTTATCATTTAGCTGGGCTCCAATGCTGTGTTTGCCCAGCGCTGTAAACAAGGCAGTTACCATAACACGTTATGCAAACCAACCCGGTTTTGGCTCAATGTAGTAGACAAACCCGGAAATAAGAGTTATGTAAAATCTTAAGTACATAAACTCTGGCAAAAATGTGAGTATAGCCACACCCTAATTAAATCCTCCTTAACTATAAATATTACAGAATCTTTTAATCAGACCCATTAGCTTTAACATGTTCCACATTTTGGCCTTATCTATCCAGATTTATATTGACTGTTTCCTAATATGATTTGATTGCTTATTTGTACCCTATGACTATCATTAAATGTTGTACCTTATTATTCTTGACGAATGAATCTTTTATGTACACTGAGAGCATATGCACCAGGACCAATTCCTTATGTGTCCAATCGCCCCTGCCAATAAAGAATTCTATTCTATTCTATTCATTCTATTCTATTCTATTGACAGATTTGGTGTGGCCAATAAAGGAACAATAAGCCTCTTTCTTAAATTCCCTGGCTGCCCATTGGTCATCCTAAGCTAGTAAAATTTTAAATACAAGATTTTTGGAAGGATATGTCTACAGTATGCAATCAACCATTAAGTGCGATGATTGTTATCCATCAGCAGACAGAATAATTTTATGGAAGCCAAGCAAACGTTTTGCAGAAGAAATGTGTGCAGTGGGTTTATCCATTATTAACTAAAATGATTGCTAATTAACATTATTTTTAGGAATCAGCCACAGACTGAACCATTAGCAAATTGATTTTGCCCAACAGCCCAAGCTAACAGCCCAAGCTAAATGTGTGTGTTAGGACTTGTGAGGGAATCCAGACAACAATCAAGAATACTAGCCCTATATTGTAAGGTTTTCGTAACAGAATCATGCATGTCTCAAAGTACTTCTCCCACACCTCACTTTTATTCTCCCCAAATCCTGGGACTCTGAAATGCTTCTGCCACCCCTTCTCCTTCAGACTCAAATATGGTTTATTAAACTGTTGTCTAGGCTGAAGCTCTTTCTTGTGTCTCCCACATCTTACAGTGTCTTTATGACCAGACAGTGAATCAAACATTGGCTGCTTGTGTTTTAGCCCAACGGCAGAAGCATACAACCGGAAGGCTACAGAAAGTTTTGCAAAGTATGTGAAGTGCTGCATTCTAGGAGTATTGTGAATGGAATATGAGTTGGCCCTGAGTTTGAACAATAATATTATTCCCCAAGCTTTTGCAAGGCTTAAGGCATCAAATAAGTCCCTATTGAAGCAAAGCCAAACCCTTCAGCTAGCCGAAATTCCTGCTTTCCCATTTAGGTGGAGTCCTGGGTGCCACAGAACATATACTGATCAAGAATATACATCCCTGAGTGTGCAGGTTGTAGCTCCCCTCCCCCCACAGCCTAATATGTTGTGTAAAGACAACCCATGTAAATTGTTAATGATTCAGTGTCTCTGTATCTGGAAGCATGGTTAAGAGGTTCTTTTGATGATGTACCGGTACTTTGCTCTGAAATATACTGTTTATTTCTATTAAAATCTTAATAAAATAAAATCAGACATATTTATCCCAGTGCTTGTTTGCTGACTGTTTCCTTCAATAAGCTGTTGTTAAAATTCATCATAATATCCATTTTTAAGTTGCATTGACCAAGTAATATTGATAATATTCCCAGCATAATTGCATATTAGATTCTCTAAAAGTAGTTTTTTAAAAAATATTATACTTTATTAAAGAAACATATACATACAGAATAAGATATTAACATTTAAAAAAACAGATATTAAAATAGATTAAAATATACTAGCAATTACATTAAATTACAAATTTAGACCAGTTTAAAAATGAGATTTCCTAAAAGATTTCGAAAACTTTATGCTAGTACTGATCATTTTCTTTGAAATGCTACAAGTTGAATATGCCAAGATTTCTTGATTTAGAATATTTGAATATGTTAAGATAAATAAGTTATATATATATATATATATATATAGACAAGAATTCTTAGATTAAATATAGAATGTTTTGATACATAGATAATAACTAAAAAGTTACATACATGTACTGACAAACTGGCAAAGTCTGATTAGCTTCAACAGTTAAGTCCCTATGCACAATTATTTGTCTTTTCATTTGAAGGCTCCATTTTTTATAATACTGATGATACCAAAACTGATTCTAATAGTTATCAATTGTTTTATTCCATGTCTGTTCTGGACTTCACATAGTAAATAAAGCTATTACAGTATTTACTCAATCAATAGTTTTAAACAATATAATGGCCCGTTTTATACAGTAAATAATATTTGTGTAAGTAATAATTTCAGTACTTAAGTGTGATTGTGCATTGAAGTTACAGATTCTTTGTACTTTTCATTCAAACATTTTAAAAAACAGTTAAGAATGTAAAGTATTCATTTCCAAATATTTTTCTTATGCAATATAGACATAGTGACGTAACACAAATACTACAATAATATGTTGTGACTGTTTCCATCAACCCTCTCAAATCCTCTTAGAAAGATGGTACCAGTTGTTCTCAAGCAAGATCTGTATCCTTTCTTTAGGATACTTTAAACAAATTAAGACACTTATGGTCCTTCAACATCGGCTCCGCCTAATCTCAGTTTATAGCAAATCCTGCCACTATCTTTCAAATTCTATGGTTCTCAATTTACACTTTCTTACTAACCTGTTTTGAAGCAACTGGGCAATTCATAGAGCACTGATTCTATATAAGCACAAAGGTGCAGGGAAAAATACAGAATTGTAATGAGGATTAGCACCTAATTTTTATAAACATGAATATGAAATTTTGTATTTTTTTTTGGTAAAACAAACTAATACCTCAAATGGCTACTTGAATATATACCAAAGTGTGTCCAAAGTCGTTTATATAGCTAGGATCAGTGATTTTTTTAAAAAACCAGCAAATTTTTAAATCTCTATTGATCGAAAAATAAAGAGTTATAGCACCTTCCAAGTATAGTTAAAATTGTATATATCATCTGCTATGTCGTCAAATAGATTTTTTAAAAATCTCATCTATGAAGCTCTCAAGGCAGAATTTACACAAAACTTCATCTAAGTGTGTGTGTGTGTGTATGTGTTTGTGTGTGTGTGTGTGTATAAAAACATTTCCAGTGAAAGGATGGTAACTTCCCAGGATCTCGGGTAAAGGTCAGTCTTGCTCAGGACCAAAATCACTGGGGATTGAATTTAGTAGATAATTTACTACAATTACAGAAATTCATTTTGTTTTTATTTTTTTGTATAGGCATCTCCATTCAACTGAGGCTCTGGGAATTTTCCATGTATATGTAAGTAATACCCAGTGATGAAATCCAGCCGGATCTATCCGGCTCATGCGAACCAGTAGGGCTGGTGGCAGGAGGCTCCACCCACCCATGGGGGCGTCATTATGTCCTGTTTTTGACCCTCTGCGCATGCGCAGAAGAGGCACACACACTCACATTTCTGAACCGGTAGCGAAGGTAAGTGCATTTCACCGCTGGTAATACCAAAGGTTTCCCCTTTTTTCAAAAGACCAAAGCAACTGCTGAGAGGGATTTAAACCCTGGCTGTCCAATTTTATTGTCCAGATCAAACAGTTTGTAAAGATTGGGAAGCCTTGGTTCTTAATAGGGTTATCCAGTTATTTGCCATGGTTTCACTGGGAGTTGGAGGACATAATATTATTATTCCTCCATCCTATGCATTCTCAAGGCTATTGAGAGCAAAACAAAACAAAAGAGCAACAAATAATTCTCTCAGAATGTCCTTTAATGTAAGCTCCTCAAGCTACATCTATATCACTGTTTTTGGAGGAGAGCATAGCAAATTTAACTAGCATTCAACCAATGAAGCTGACAGTGTATAATAGATGTTTGCTCATACAAATCATATACTTGTTCGTGAGCCATGTTTGAGTTTGGATTCCACCCATTTAAAATAATTGTTTAAGCAGACCATGGATAGTGAATCTGCAAATCCCACCCAATCACTACTTGTAATCCCTGCTGTTTTCTCATGAAGTGTTAGTGTGTTTATATAGCCCAGGCTCATGGGTAAGCATGCTAACAAATACAATTGTGATCATATAATGTGCTCTGCGTCCAAAATAAATCATTCTATTACTTAACATGATGGATGGTTCTAATATGCTAAATTATGGCTGTATATCCCATAGTATGTTAAGGCCCAATTGCAAATCTAGAGCAGATGTGCAAATCTTGTTTGTATGTAGCTATATATTTCTCCTCCTGAGAAACTCCCAAAAGACATAAAATGATGAGTAGCAATGGCAAAAATATAACTATTACTACTAATAAATAAAATTCTTTAAAATGCAAACATCACATTTTTATTTGAGCCTTTAAGGTCTACAACAGAAAATATATTAAAGCTGAAAGATACTGAACAATACGGAAGGCAGTGCTTTCCATAAAGATCCTATAGTATATACACCTGGGTTTATTATTCAACATATCAAAGGTATTTACTGCAAACTACCTGTTAGTTTACAGGGTTACCAAGGGTAGGAACAAGAGCAGCAAACATAAATATATATGTACATATAATAGTAGAAACAGCTATGGCTTCTATTAAAATCTTTTAATAGCATGTGTGTATGTGTACAAAAACAAGCTCACTTAAGGCCATTCAAATCAGGCTTAATCTTGCTTAATATACTAAAATGGGTTGCATATTATTCTTCCTGAATTAGGTTGCTATGAACACCTGAATACATCTGAATGACTAAGCACCTAAAATAGTACTATTTCAAAAATGCTGTCAGCAACTCTTCACTAGTATCACAGATATTAAAAAAAAAAACATACGTGACAAAATATGCTCAACCGAAACTACAGTTATATGGATACCTGCCAAGTGGACACTTATTTGTTTAAAGAATAATCTCAAAAAAGAGGTATAAACTACTAAAAAGATGAACTGCATCAGAATAAGAATTTTAAATGTGCCAAATTCCTTTTTTTAACTTTTCACATATATACCACTATCTTTCTACATTGTTACCCATCTGAATCCACTTTTTAATATTTTCAAATTCCATTTCAGCTGGCTTTAAGATCTGCCTTTGGTTTGATTTCTAAATGTTTTAGTATAGTCCAGACTAAAATATTAACAATTATATTTTATATTTCAATTCCTTGTGCTGTATATTAAGTTGCTCATTAAACTGTCTTATCCTCCTATTGTATTTCAGCTATGATTAGTCATTTTCAAAACCTTCCTGTTAATAATACATAGTAAGTAACAGCAGAGATCAGGCATTCACAAGCTGTGATCTTTTGGCTGAGGCATCAACTAGGTTTTCTTTTGTAAGAAAGAAATCCTTTTCTAAGGATAAGAAACAGAAAAACGGTTGTCTAGGAAATAAAAGTATAAATAATTGTGAAATAAATATGAAGCTCATTCAGAATCTGAAGCAGCACATACCCAAACACATCCAGATATATCTATATATAAGTATACACATATACACACACATATGCTTCTTAAAATTATTTTTCTAATGGTTAACCATTGTCCAATGGATAATATTAAAATCCTTTCCTCAGGCAAAGTATTTATATTTTTTAGAGTACTAATTGGCAAGGTGGTACAAACCAGTACAGTTAATAAATAGTTTATTATAGTTATCTGAAACAACTAAATAGCTACAGGTTGTTTATCTCATCCCTGAGGATTCCTTCATAGCGGCTATTTCTGAACATAACAATTTATGTGCTAAAGAAAAGGAATAGAAAGTGAGAGCTCAACATTTCTCATATTTAAATTTCTATTACTTTTTAAAGCTATCTGCAGGTGGATTTGTGCCATATAATAAGACAAATTTATTTATTTATAAAACTTTGGAAATCCCTAATCATGCACATTTCTCTATCTGTTTTGCCAATAAGAACGTTTCAAATTTTGAGAGTGTATCATTACAATGGCTGTGATGGGGGAACACTGTTAGTTATAAAAATGACTCTCATTAAAGGAGAAGGTGTCTATAAGGAAATTATTAGTGTCCATACATGGGACTCCCAAGTTTAGGCCATGAGCAATGTTCTCAAACTCAGTAGTCTGTTTACACTTCGGACTTCTGTATCAGTGGTTCTCAACCTTTCTTCACTATAGATCCCCTTTAAATAGCTTTTGTGGTCACGGATGGTGGCCATGGACCCCCAAGACTTAACTCTTCAAGCCTTCTTGTACCTCCTGATGACATAGTGCCCTTCCTCCAGACGCCTGCAGACCAACGTTGAGAACCATTGTTATATGTTCCAAAGGTGACGTTTCATTTCTCATCCAAGAAGTTTCTTCACCTCTGACAAGGATAGTGGGGAATGGAATGGACAGGATAGTCGGGAATGGTCCTTTGGGACAACTATGACCTGGATGACTTAGAATCTCTACAGACATTGTTCTATGTTATTTTTAAAGGACCAAACACTTTAGGAAGCTGTTTAGATTAGTTTCTCCTGAATTATTATCACTAATGTTGAGTCTAATTATGGTAATTTTCCTGTAGAAGCAAGCTGTCTTCTATATTGTTACAGTACTTATTTTTGAAACATACATATTTTAGCCTAGTTTGAAAGGCACTTGATATAATGTCTCTTGAGGTGGTCTTAGGAAAATTGCCAATACATGCATACATACACATACACACACACATTGTGATAATCAAGAGAGAATTCACAGCCAGTATGAATTCTACATTCTGCCTTTGTATATGTGAGTGTGTGTAACAAAGAGTTCTTCTGCATGCTTCAATCTTAATTTCATAAACCGTATTTCTGGACTCCAGCTGTTGTGTCCTATTAAGATGAAGCTAAAAACAAATTTATCTGTATTTTAAGTTCTGAATTTGAATTTCTCACTTTGTTAGTGACATCTATGTTTTGACTAAAAGGCGTAGTTTTCCATGTGACATAGATATCCTGAAAGCAAGGGATTGGTTCTAGTGAAGAAAATTAACCCATAATAAGGCATTTGATTTTAATATCACACTTTACTATAATCTATGATTAGATTATATTGTTTGCTATAACAGAATTTGCGATCTTCTGAAAATTAATTCTATATGACCCTGTAAAATAATAGCTATGTTAATCTATGAAAACAAAAATTCAAAAACGAACTGGTAGCACCTTTTCTAGTTAACAAATTTTAGTGAAAAACAAAAGTTTTCAGAAAATGTTCACCAAACTCCATCTGTTTTTTTTAAACTCGATCTCACAATTTTTTTAATGTCAACTTTTCTAATTGATTTTCTTGTTATGTAATTATAAACTACAGAATATTTAAAAGTTATATTAAAGCAAAAGTGAATAGTGCTTTTCTGAATATTGCCTTTACTGACACATTATAAAAGCATATTATAATATGGACAAATACAATCTATTTAATTGCTATGGATTGTAGTTCTAGTAGCATTGTTTGGTTTTTGAACCAAACTGAATAAAAGTAGTGGGCCATGTAAAGTTTTGTGTGCCTGAGCTTAATAAATACTTCAGGTGTTCCAACATACTAAGTTTATATTATAAAGAGAGACTTTGTTCAAACAAACAATCCTTGAAAACAAGAAGATATCAGATTGGCCATGTGACCATTTAATAATAAATAGTGTTAGGTAATAGTGAAACAAAATATTCAGTGGAAAAACTTTAGCATAACAACTCAAATGCCAAAGAAAAGCAAAAATGATATTCATCAGTAAATGCATCATATCTAGCTCAATGTTTTAGTGAATGCAATTTAAAAAAACATTGAAAAAAATATTTTCAAGACACCATTTAGATGACACTAAAGCCAGGAAGTATGAATTGCTGTTCTTCTTGATCCTAAATGCTTATTTCAATTTGTTATTTTTTAATGCATTGTTTTGTATGGTCATATGCATATGTATTTCAGTAACCATCACAACAGAATATTGACAATTCTACTGCTTTGTATGGTCATATGCATATAAATTTCAATAACCATCACAACAGAATATTGACAATTCTACTGCTACTTTGCGTAGAAGGCATTTTTAATCCAGGAGAAGCTTTCATTAGCAGAATGATAATTGTTGTTTTCCCCTTTTCCCTGAAGGCTTCTGTATCACTCCCAAGCTGTTCTGAAGGAGAACTTAATGAACTAGGTTAAATCTGGGGGAAAGGCAAAAAAGGCAGAAGGGAAGCACCAAAATCATTTATTTTCCTTTTCTGGTAATAGGAACCTCAAAGACGCTCTTGTCAACAGAGGGATATAGGCTGGATACAACCCCTTCAAAATTATGACATACCTTTTGAGTGCTTAAAATGGTTATTAGACCACTATCTTTATTAAGTGATATACTATCTTTTCAATTGTTGTCTGAAGGATGGTCAATATTTGTTGTGATTGCAGACTCTTCATATAATTTATCTATTGAGCATTAACTGTGAATGTTAATGTTCAAAAAATGTGTCCAGTACATCTGCCGCAAAGTCATGCAAACTAATTGACCAGTAGAAAATAAATAATCCTTTTGACATATGTATGTTATTTTAACAATAAATTAGTTTACCTCTTCTCTTTTAGGACATTGATGACATTAGTAGACATTATTTCTAGCTTACAGTATCATCAGGTAAAATAGGTTTTATTTTCATATATAAAATTACCACATAAAAAAAAAAAGTTAACAGAGGATAGCATGTACCGGTAGATACAGTGTGACAACTTGAAAGTTGAAAGTGGTGGCATTATGGGGTCATAATATAATTCATTCCCATAAAAGAATATAAAAGATCACATTTTGTTCTGGTTTTACCAGTTATATGTAACAGGCCTTATATATGCACCAGTTGGATTTAACACCCCTGTCTGCCAATTTCTGTCACTCTCAGCTTGAGAGACCAGTATTGTGCCTTTTACCTTTAAAAAAAAATGCTCATCAAACTGCAGAAATCTGAGGCTGATATTTTGTTTCAGAGCTTCTGTGGGTGAATGATATTTAACAACAGATGGTGTGATGTGTACTTTGGCACCTCTTAATCTCATTAAGAAGCCAACATCCTGGCTCTTTTCCTCAGGAAGTATTATATTGGCACTGGAGTGTCATCGAATGCCAATGTCTACTAATACTGAAGAGTGGGATGAAACTGTACAATATGACTATAAAAAAATACCAAGGGATAGCTATTATTTTCTAATGGCTACAAAAGTCTTTTCTCAGATCAATTGCACAGAGTCTGCTCCACTTCTTCAATAAACAATCTAGTCATCTTGAGAGCTTTGGTTATAGCATAAGTGTTTTGGTAAAAAGGAAAAATAATATGCATGTTTTTGCCTTCATCTTCTTCAGGTGGATTTTTCATTGTCCTCTCCCGTTTTCTGCACACGGGAATATTTTTTGCAGGAAGACTTGAAACAACCAGGAGGCCATGTTATTGGCCATGAGAAACTGCAAGGAACTGAGCCTTGTACATTCTTCTCAAAGAAATTGAATATTGGATACCACCATGCTCGAGACATAAAATTAGTCTGTGATGATATTTTCAAGTTCTGTATTAAGAAAAAATTATTAAAATCATGTTTAGATTGCATTAAAAACACAGTTACAGCCACCAGAAATATTCTTTTCCTTAAACTGAAAGCACTGTCAATGTATCATCTGTTTGGTTAAAGATTGTTTAATACAATGAAGCACTGTAAATGCGGGGGTGGGATCAGTGGTGAAATCCAATTTTTTTTACTACCGGTGCTGTGGGAGTGGCTTGGTGAGAGTGGTGTGGCTTGGTGGGAGTGGTGTGGCTTGGTGGGCGTGGCAGGGGAAGGATACTGCAAAATCCCCATTCCCACCCCACTCTGGGGCCAGCCAGAGATGGTATTTGCTGGTTTGCCAAACTGCTCAAACTTTCCGCTACCGGTTCTCCAGAACCTGTCAGAACCTGCTGGATTTCACCCCTGATTTGTGGCTAAATGTATGGTTATGTTAAACTGTAGTTCTTTTGAATAAGCAATAGTAAATGGGTTGCTTGTTCACACTAAACCCTGAATTTTTAAAAGCCGGTTTGTATATTGTCTTGTCATAATCAGTGGCCTGTAGCCCACAAGTTCTGGATTCACATAAAGCTCCATCCAAATCCTTAGCTGTGATATGTGAAATTGATCTTTCAGAATTTAGTTATGTTTACAAGTTGTTTAATACTGAACTGGTTAAGCATTTATTCTATGGAAACAAAAGCAAAAAAATAAAATAAAATCTCCTTATGTCATATACATTTAATTCATGTATATATTAGTCTGGTTGCTTAGGCCATTCCAACTATTCAGATTTCAGTGATCATATCTGACATTTAATAAAAACAGCAATGAGGTTTTTTTTTTTATTGTTATTCTGCTTGTAACCTTACCAGGAGTGAGGGAACCTTGCAACATTAATCCAGCCCCTCATCATGACACACTTGGCCTACTGCAATGAGTTCTCCATGGGAGTGTCTTGGGAGACTATTGTTTGGTCCAAAATGCAACAGTCTGCATGTTGGCAGATACTCACAACATAATACATCTGAGTTTCATGTCCTGTGCTGGCTCCTGGTTGGTTTCCAAGGGCAGCTTAACATTCTGCTTTTGCTCTCCTTGGCTTAGAATAGATACACTTGCAGGAACAGCTTTTCTAACCAATTTTGACTCATCCAATTTGAATTTCCTGGAAGAACCTGGTCACAACCCTTCATTTTCATGAAATAACTGGCGTGGAGGCTCCTATGTGTGCTTTTTTTTGTGGGTGTACATTTATTCTGGAACAGCCTCCTCCATTCAATTTGCCCCCGTTCTATTGAGTTTCTTAATGATATTAAAATTGATTTGTTTCAGCTACGTTTGGGGAAGATACGCTGATGCAATTAGACTGATTATTGTGTGATTATTAGCATTTGATTATTGGTTAAATATTATTTTTTATCAATATTTTTAAATGTGTACAGTGGTACAGAGGAATTATGGAGAGGTTTTTTTGGACTGCAGTGGAATACAGATACTAAGGTGATCAACCGTCCTCCTTTAGGGAGAACGGTCCTCCTTTTCCAAGTTCTGTCCTCCCTCAAAAAGTGTCCTCCTAGATGTCCTCCTTTTCAATATTTGAAGACTAA
>JANHFK010000397.1:17075-38187 GCA_036250565.1 Sibynophis collaris
TGATGGGGTTTTTAGCTGTTTTTAGAACAGACTATAAATTATTTAATTTAATATGTAATTTTAAATTGTAAATTGTTCTTCTATTTTATCGATGTCTGTTCACTGCCCTGGGTCCTGAAAGGGAGAAGGGCGGTATATAAATCTAAAAATAAAGTAAAGTAAAAGTAAAGTAAAATAATTTTCCCAGTATATGCTTGACTGCTAACGCTAAAAAATCTGAAGGATTTCACCATTTTTGTCCATATTTTTCAATATCAGCATCATGCCATGTATTATCTACACATCAGGATTTCAACTGAACACTGAATATTATACCTAGGCGAAAATAGATGTTATAAACAATTACGAGCTTATACCAATTCATACCTTGACTCTTTTTTAGGTGTTAAAGCACTTTTTTTGGTTGCAAGTGTAAAATAAGTACAACTCTAAATGACTACATGTCATATTCTTGGCAACAATACAGTGAGAAAATATTTGATATTATGTTCTTACAAGATTTTATTTTCTTTATTAAAATTGCTAATCTACTTTGTAGGTCTTCTACTGGTATCCCAAATACTAACCAAAAGCTACTTAATTTTTCAAGATTGGACGAGGTCTGATGGATCTGTAAATGTCTACCACTAAATGCCTGATTAAAAATTATAAAAAGTATGTCACTATGACACAGTACAAATCCCTGTCATTGTACCAATGTCCTAATGTCTTTTAGAAGTATGTGTGTCAAGGGGTTTGTCCGTTGATATCATAAGACATATTTCATCATTTCCCCTTGCTCTTTTCCTGCAGATGCTTAAGCTTGGTGCTATCACCTTCCATTCTAATTCTAAAATAGTTTTACACATATGCTAGCCCAAAGAACATTATTTAGCTTTGTTAAACTGTGAGATGGCTCCCCATTTGATTTGTGTAAAGCAAAATTTCTCAATTATTAAAATATCCAATGTATGTGTTGTAATTAAATTCCCAAGACAAAATACATTTTGATTATGTGTGTGTCTATAGATATACACATGCTAGAGAGGTGACTTTGTTTCCAGGTTTAGAATATTATGTCAGTTATAACCTATATAGTCTTCTTTGTTTCGCTTCTTTCTTTGAATGATCTTCAGAAATAATATTAGAATTATAGTCAGAAAATCCTGGAATACAAACCAGGACCTATATTATCTGCCTTTCATCTTTGTAGAATAAAAGATCTGATTGCGTGAACATCCAGTACGAATTCACGCTTCACTAAGCATAGAGAATTGTTTCCCAAGCTAAATTATTCTTTGCCCAATTGTTTGCCCCATTCTGAACATAAGTGATTTCTTACAACAGTTCAATATTATTGTACAGTCTTGCCAAACAGAAGTGGAATCTTATAGTGCAACTGCTTGAGGGAGTATTGCAGATGCTGTCTGAAAAAAAGTTGTTATATTTTCTGCTGTATTTTTGTGTGTCTACTATTCTAACAAAAGATGCAATAAAGTCTGCTATTGTTATTCTTTGACTATTACTGAAAATATGATGTGTTTATTAATAGTAAACAATTTACAGATTTCTCTACTGAATCTTGTTTCTTTATTTAACTCTTTTCCATGTACCAAATTAAAAAAAAGTCACTATTAGATGAAGACTTCATAATGTCTGTAATTACAGAATGCAATCTTCATTTTGCATGCTCTTGGGTGTGGTTGAAATGCATGTTGAAACTGCACCTAGATTTTAGACATACTAGGCAAGTACTGCTTAGATATTTTGGCACACAACTTTTATTTTTATGATTTCTGTTCTGAGCAGAGTTAATTTGTATAGACAATTTGCAAATCCAAAGAGATAGTGGTTTAAAATACTTCATTGTTTTTTCATTTCCTCACTGACATGAAGCTATCAAATTAACCAATTATTTGTTTTCCATTAGAATTCTACAGTAGAGGTATTAAAATAGTTTTGTCATCCATCATTTGAAATTCAGCTAAAAGCATATGGACTGGGAACATCTTAACTTTTAGAGCTCCAAGACAGGCATTACTCTTCAAGCTGATTATTTATTATCACTCTGTCCTGTGAATGATCGTGATTTATTCATTGTGGGAATCCAGACTATATAACTCAGGAGAAGGAAAGCAATTGCTGGTATTAGTAAGAATATCACTGAAGAAATTCAGCCAAATTCTGTCTCTAGAAATTTTATTTCATCAACACTGCATATTTTGACCTGAAAAAATAATAATTGATATTAGCTAGGCGAAGAACTAGGTCCTCAGCTCGGTTAGGCCAAAATACTTGTACTGAAATATTTTTGTCCAGATCAGGTACCTTACACAACTATGTCTTCATCCAGGGAGCTTTATGCGCTTCTAATTGCATAAAGCAGGGGTGGGCAATTAATTTTTCTCAAGGGCCCACATAAGAAATTGAGATTGCTGTGGAGGGCTGAATTTAAGGCTGTGAAGGTATACAGGCACGCATGCATGCACATAAGCAAGTTGAAAAAAAAAAAAAAAGAGTAGCAGTCACTTTCAAAGTAAAAGCAATGCAATTGTATTGTGGGCATGGTGTACACTTATTTATGTTTGATTTCTAATAAGATACCGGACTGGAAAGCAAGACACCATGAATTCAAGTCCCACTTTAGCCAGGAAAGTCAGTTCGGTGACTTAAGCCAGTCACTTTCAGCCTAACACACCTCACAAAGTTGTTAGGTGTGAGGAAAATAGGAGGAGGAAGTATGTTGAATATATTTGTTGCCTTGAGTTATTTATAAAAACAATAAAGGCGGATAAATAAATAAATAAATAAATAAATAAATAAATAAATAAATAAACAAATAAATAAATAAATAAATAAATAAATAAATAAATAAATAAATAAATAAATATTATCACATGTGGGCTGGCTGACAGGGACAGTCAAAGATGTGGCTCGGAGGCCATAAAATGCCCAGGTCTGACATAAAAGGCTTAAAAATGCTTTTGCTTGGATTTTCACTGGAGGTTTAATTAAGCTTTTATCTTAGTTTATACATTTGAGTACAGTTAAGGAGTTGAGGCTCTTTGCCCAGCCTCAAATGTGGTTAACCTCGGACCATTCCTTTTCATTTTGTCTATCCCAGAATAAGTCTTAAACGCTTTGCTGCTTGAAGCTAAATAGAAAATTGCAGTGTTCGCCTGTTCTTTGCTTTCTTATAATTATTTGTAAATGTTTTAGGTTTTTACCTAAAGTGTACCCACTTACCTGATAGTAAGACTCCTTGATTGTAGTTCTTATTTTTACACAGGCTTACCTATTATTACACTGTTCGTTGTTGAGGTGTTTTATCGCTAGAGAAATCAATCATTCTTTGCTACTTGCACTTACTCATCATTATTGCAGGCCTACATCCAAGTATTAAAACTCTAAACAGCAGTGACATTAAATTTTTGCAAATTACCTGGCATTGTATATCCGTGCTGCTGAAGGGCATATGCGAGTTACGTAGTATCATCCTACGTTATCTGTGGGTTTGTTTATTTAACCACAGGTTGCTAGTCTAACAGTCAATAAAAATGATAAATTGCCTTTGTACTATTTCTGTTACAATAACTGGAAGCAGTCAGCCCCACAAGCACTAAAAGCATAAATCATAATATGTATGAAGTTGACAGTTTTAATTGCTTAGCACTGGCATGCTTTAGTCAAGTGGGGGCATCATTGGCCTTTGAAAGATAGTCCGGATAGACCTATTCCTTTCTAAAGTAATGCCATTGAGAACTATCAAATAACATTTCTTTTTAACCTCTCAATTTGACAGTCTCTGCACATTTGGCATTCTGGATGCATGCTTATTGGAATTTTTTTCAAAGCCAAATAATCACATTAATGTCCATGAATGACCGTCATCCTTTTTTTTTTTTTTTTTTTGTTTCTTCTTCTTCTTCTTTACACTAATGCTTGAAAGTTTTGGATGCATTCCAGATGAGCAGCTCTCACCAGTTAAGCACATGTAAGAAATATTTTTAAGTATGAAAGAAATGGCCGTGAGGCAAGAGTAATTTTTAACTTTTGTTTTTAGAAAAGCTGAAAGAATAGGTGCTGATGTTTCAAAAGGACCTTGTTTTCCATCATTTCATGTTGGGCCTTCATCTGATTTTCATAGTATTGCCCATATTTTGACTTTGATTTATGTGTGTATGTCAGTGTGTGTGCAGGTACATGCCTATGAAATAAATTACGATCAGCTTTGACCTCAGGGATGCTTTTACATGACTTGATTTTGAACAATCTCCATACGGGTGTGTAACATAACTAGACTACAAAATTATGTGCCTTAAGACTTTAAGCAATTTAGGCTAGTAGTTTCATCAATGCAATTGGCCAGTTCTCATGTAACATTGGAATCCTGTGTAACACATCTTTCAGAGACAAGAGCCAAAGGCAAAGTCTCTAGATAATGACTTGAATTTCTGTCTTTTTCCAAGTTACCCTGATTGTAAACTGACAGCTTTGAAGGACCTTAACTGACATCAAAGGATGCAAATCATCCAGTTAGATCAATTAATGTTAATTCTCATCTCCCATTTAATTCTTTAATGCATTTCCCATTTTCTCTGATTTTTTTTTCCAGCCAAGCCCATTATCAAGTCCTGTTTTGGGGAGAAAGCCAAATGCTAGTCAGTCATTGCTTGCTTGGTGTAAAGAAGTTACAAAAAACTACCGAGGAGTAAAAATCACTAATTTTACTACATCTTGGAGAAATGGTTTATCCTTTTGTGCAATATTACATCACTTTAGACCTGACTTAATGTAAGTAGGAACATTTTACATTTAAACTGTCCCATTTCTTACTTTTGTTCATTTTCGGTTTCAAAAGTGCCATCTTGCGGAGTGGGTCAGAAATGGATAAATCACTTTATATCGTGCCATTTCTGAGGCTTTGTTCTAAACCCATACTGATTTCTCATTTTTGTATGCATTCTATTATTCTTTTTAATCCATAGGAAAGCAACTGACTTCAAGATCTTTATGAAAATTAGGTTACTGTTAAAATGAGATGAGACAAATAAGCCTGTAGCTCTCGTGTGCCATCCAAAGATGACCTGATGGCAAATGTGGTTGTCATAGCCAGCCTGAAATCCCTGCCTTAATTTCTCTTTTTTACATGGAAAACTTCAGGCCATGAAACAGACAATCTTTATATTTATTTATATTTATGTATTTATTCTTTTAATTTTCTACACTATTAGTTTTCCTGATCGCTGTGAAATTGCTAGTTATTGTACATTGGCGTTTTATGTTAAATTGTAATTGGCTATAAATTGTGGTTTGTTTTAAAAATGGGTGCTTTTTTTCTATAAAAGTATTTTACATACCCACTGTGCTATTTTCCCCCTCAGTGATTACAAGTCCCTGAATCCTCAAGACATTAAGGAGAACAACAAAAAGGTAAGCATCGACAGAGGGAAAGGGATAGCAGATAGAGCTTCAATTCTGGATCACGGCAGATTTTTATTAATTTTGGAGTGACTTTGTTTTAAAAGGCCATAATTAGACCTCCCAGATTGTACTTCTTGAACACATTATTAAGTCTGGTTTGTCATGATTTGTATCATTCATGACAAATGCTGCTTGGAATTTGAGGACCATCTTTGTAGTCCCTAATTAATAGAGGGAGCAAAGGAGAGAAAGTACGAGAGAGAAATAGGTATTTTTATCATCCTATTTTCTTTAATAATTTAATTATAAATAAAAATATCATTGTGCAGTCATTATCTTGACTCAAGGCTTTCTTGGCCTTTGCTTTAATATGAAAGACTTCACTGGTATGGTTATAATAAGCTCTGTTTTGACTTTAGCTTTTATTTAAGAAAGAAGGAGAAGTAGAGATAAAACTTCACATGGGCTTTTATCCACCACAGTCAATTAAACTAAGCAATAAGGTGCATTGCATTTTTATAATATGCAGAATAGGGAACATTTTTTTTTATTGTTGGAAACAAGATTTTTGTAAGGCAAAAATATTAATGAAATATTGTCTGATAGTATTCTGGGTCCAGGTTTATAATCCTCAATAATATTAGGTAATTTAATACCCTTTTGATACAAAGGAAATGAGTTCAGTGGTTTGAGACTCAATCTAAGAATCACAGGAAGACAGGTTAGTACTTAATGCTGCTTTTACTACTCAAGACTCTCATTGTAGAAATTTCATATTTTAATTTCCATAAGATTCCAGAGCATTGGCCTAGAGGGAATCATTTAAAAATTGCTCATTTTCCACTTGATTAAACTGCAACAAAACTAACAGCAAATCAATTTGGTTTGTTTTATTCACTGACTTTTTATTAGATAGTGTGATTTTCTACTTTTTTAACTGATCATTTTTTAAAGATTTAACACACACAACATTCAAGTTTCAGGAGGAAAACTAGCTCTTTCACTTCCCTCTTCTTCCTGCAGAGAGCAAATGAGAAATTGTTTGAGACAGAAATTCCATATATAGATTTCATATAGGAAACATATGTGCCGAATAAAGTATTCCTTATGCTACCCTATGTATGGATCGCATATGTGTCTTCTCCGATATAAAAATGATTTTCCTGAAAATAAGTCATTAACTGCAATTGCAATAACACATATGCCGTCTTTTTTTTTTAACATAATGAAGGTTGAACTAGAAGAGGATGCTTTTGTATCATTTTCAAAATTATATTTAAAGTGTCTACCGTAGTAGTTTGCTTTTGAACAAATACTTTGAAATCAACAAATCAATGTAGTCATTTTCATTTATAAAAATTGTGACTAGAAAAAAGTGAAATTAATACTGAAATCCTTAGTCAGCTTCTCAGAAGTAGCATTGGCCTTTATTAAAGAAGCAATTGTTTTTGCTATGCTGTGTGCATCTGTTCATATATATTTTCTTTCATCACTTTGCAACCCTTTGCTTGACAGCTCTACAGAGTAAGCTTCCTGCAGATTTATTTCCTGGTCTCACACAGTTCTGTCCGATAACCTGGGTGTCCTTGATTGGAATGAACACAAGCCTGGGAAAAGTAACCAATAATATATAGAATTTATATTATGATTGTATTATCTATTATGAATAGATAACACCTAACCAATTAAAATAATAAGAGATATGCTTATTTAAAAATTCCTACATGTTTTGTCCCATAACTTGACATAAGGAAAAATAAGTAATTTAATGGGTTTGGACTTCAACTGCAAGCATTAAGTTCGGCAAAACAACTTCAACTTCAACAACTAAACAACATTGGAAGAGACCTTGATTTTAATTATATTTTTTCTGAATAAGATAACTTTTGATATAAGTCATTCTCTAAATATATATAGAGAAATTTATGTATATATAAATCTAATACTAACACAATCACATTATCTCCTAAGACATTTCTATAATGTAAAGCTACAATCCTGAATTTACTTTTTTCAGTACAACTGTTATTGAATCTAATAGAATCAATTTCTGAATAAACATGCCTCGGCTTATCTGTAGAAACATTATTAAAAAGAGGAGGCAAAAAAAATAAAATACCATTTTATTTTTCATCACACGAGGATGCTTTTTAAAATCAGAACATTTGGAGGTTTATGGAATCTGGAATTTCAACCTAAGTAGAATTTAAAATTTTGCTTCAAATTCAGGTTTTCTAGCCTACGTTTCCCAGAAATCTGTGGCACCCTGATGATCATCCATATTTCTCCATTCTAGATTTGATTGCTCTGCCAGTAGAGAATGAAATAGCAGCTGGCTAACCATTTTGAAGCTGTGATAATTTATGTTCAGACTTTTAGAACAATACCCAGTGCAATACAATGCTACAATCCAACTTGAAAGGTGTAGAAACATTGTACACTGGGAGCTAGACAGTTCTCTTTTTACAGGAAAACAACCAATGCAATCTAAAAAACTGGAGCAGATTAATAAAATTAGTTTAATTTCCAATCAGATTTAATAGCACAGCAGCGTTTCCAGATTGAGAACCTAGTCATTATGGAGAGAATGTTCAATAATAATGTCAGGGTTGCAAAGAATTCTCATGTTTGCATCATGTTTAATTATTCAAAACAATCTGGGTTTTCCCTGTCTCTCTCAGTCAGACTGTGGGTTTTCATATCATTTTCTTGTACTGTTTTTCTCAGAAGTGGCTATGAAGCTGAAGTTATGCCCACAGTCCCTTTGGTAAAACCTTCCTTGAAATACAATACTTTTCCCAGCCTTGCCTTAGATAGTAATAATTACCTGTAAATTGAGAAACAGCTGTGATTCTCCAAAACTAGAAAAACTTGATGCAAGTACATTCTTTAATGGAATAGGAGTAGTAGAGTTGGTCTCGTTTTTGCTTAAAGCTCCGTAGCAGTTTGATAGACATGAATTAATCAGTGTCTACTCTACAAAGGAAAAATAGGGAGGAAGGGAGGAAGATGGATGGATGGACGGACGGATGGATGGACGGACAGACTGGCGGTCTTAACACAGCACAGATGAGCTGTTGTTTTCTGTTATCCAATTAACCAATCCAAGCTAAATGACAGCAATTTCATGGCTAATAGAAGGCTGGTCAGCTAGCATAAATCCCACAATGGATTAGTATCAGGTTTCTTTCTATCTTTGTTATCTTAGTTTCTTAGTTAAAAACCAGTCTGCATGTCCATGGTTTTTTCCCCCTTTCTCCAGCTACAGGCTATTTTTTTTAATTGCTTGGGCTTTGTATGACTCTAAATTCTGCTGGATAGAACAACTATTTTAAAATTCCCTGTAATAATAGTTGTTAGCGAAAGATTACAGCAAGCAGCATCTTCTCATTATTGGACTTTATTTTTTTCCCTGTACCTGGTTGTGTACCTTCTGCATTTGCTGCATTAGTCCACATGGGCAAGGGGTTCTGGTCAGCTGAGAAATTCTATTGCATTAGTGGGGAAACATCATTGGAACCAAATACTTACAGCACCAGTGTCAGCTACAAGTGAAGTTACACCTATATATTGCAAAAATCTTTTAGTGGATGTGTGCATTAGGATGGATTGTTCCATCTTACATTTTTCTGTCAGAAAAGGTTAAACACTTTGTGTCTGCCATTAAGACATTAAGAGTAGAGTTTACTCTTGTCTCCATCTGCACTGCTCATCCTGAATTTTATATCTTGATTACACTCTCTTTTTCTCTGCATATCTCTCTTTCTCTCTCTCTCTCTCTCTCTCTCACACACACACACATTAGAATTTAATTTCTATATACCATTCTTCCATAATAGAAAATATCCAAATTGGCTCACAATGCACATGGTAAATGAGCAATATCAGGATATAGAAATAAAAGGAATTCCAAGAGCAATAATACATTACAAGCATAATGTCAATGTGATATTCTGAAAGACATAAACCAAACAAGTCTGGTTAAAATCAATATTTTAAAGGTTACTGAGCATATAGCCCAAATGGAATGAATATCATCTTTGTTTTGTGATTGCTCCAGGTCACCTCAATTCTTAGCTGAGTTCTCACAGATTGGAGCTTGCAATTTTTTATTTCAGGTGAGAATACAAAGAAGTGTATTATCCTCTACACAAAAAAATGCTCCTGCATATTGAACATTTGATGCTATGGAGAATGGTTGTAGCCTGTGCTACATTTTTCATGTAAAGACACCTTTTTTTCCCCAGGCAATCAATCAATAAACATTTTCCAGCAGTTAAAAATAGTAGAATCATTAAAATGATACCATCTCATTTGCCAGCCATGTAATGCAGATTTATAAGAAAGTCAAGTATGTCAAAAAGATGGCAATTCCTTCAAACCTATATTGAATCATGTTTGAGCACTTAGAAGGTAGCCTTGCCTGAAGTTGCCTTAAAGTTCAGGCAATGCTTTTGGGGTCTGCCATTTTGATTCTCCTACAATACATGTAAAGTATTATCAAGATCCCAGAGACATGGCATGAAAATTTAAAATATGGATTGCATTGTTAAGTGTTGGACCCAGATAGCTGTAGGTGGTATTTAGGGTCAGTGGCAGGATCAATCAGTGAACCTCCAAAGGGCTTGGGTCATAACTAACAGCTCAAGTGTGCTGATCCCTCCTGCTAGACCTGACAGCAACATTAAAGACAGGAAAAATGTAAGTTGAGCTCTTCTGACTGAAAGACTCATTAAAAAAAGTGCTTCCAATTTTAGTCTGTTTACATGCCTACTTTCAAGTTACTATGTTTTTTAATCAATACTTGTTTTGTTTTCAGGATTCTGCTCTAGCTTAAACAAGCCATTTTACTGATTGCATCATGAGACTATTAATAGCAACAGTTTCTGGTCCATATCTCATTTAAAGCTATGGTAAATGGTGAAATCCTAGGAAATCTCTTTCAGAATCCTATGCATCTCCTGACAATTATCATAGTTCCAGAGGTTTTGTATATCAAAAAACACTAACTCTGTTTTTGCTTCTTCTTTTAAGGCATATGATGGATTTGCTAACTTGGGAATATCCCGGCTACTTGAACCTTCTGACATGGTTTTGTTAGCCATTCCTGACAAGCTGACTGTTATGACCTATCTGTATCAAATACGGGCACATTTCAGTGGACTGGAGCTAAATGTAGTTCAGATTGAAGAAAACAGTAGCAAAAGCACATACAAAGTCGGCAACTATGAAACAGACACAAACAGCTCTGTTGACCAGGAAAAATTTTATGCAGAACTAAGTGACCTAAAACGAGAGCCAGAACTGCAGCAGCCAGCCTTTGTTTTCCAGAAAGACCCAGTATTTGTAAATGACAGCAGAGTTCTAGAGTCAGAAAGAGACGGAGAACCTCAAGACACAACTGAGTCACGAAGTTTGGCTTCTCCTCCTCTTCACAGGACTACAAGTGATGCAGAGCAACCACAAAAAGAACAGGGAAGGATTTTGAGAATAGCAGAACCTGAAAAAAACAGTACAGCACAAACACAACCCCTGTTGGGAAGGAAAAAGCTTCTCAAAGCAGACACTCTAGATCTGAGTGATCTCATGCAGATCAGCAATCTAAAAAGGGATCCACTTCCCACAAATATAGATGAGGATATTGACAAAAAAGGACATCAGAATTGTGACACTGCCATTTGTTTCTCAGAACCTGAAAAACAGAAGCACCTCAGCCTTAGAGATAGTAGAAAATTGGATTCTGAGTTACAAGTTGAAAAAACAAATTTAGAAGTGGGAAATAAATCTGGATGCTCCAACAATAGGGATGTGAATATTAATAAATTAGATACGCAACTGGAGACTAAGCTAGAGTTTGAGGCCAAAACAGTGATACATCCAATAGATCTGTCTGGAAAAACTGCACAGGTAAGGAATCAGAAACTACTTTCACAATATTATAACTTCTATTACAATTTCTTCTGCAATCAATTTCAGTAACATTTTGTTTCATCAAAATTATGGTAGGGGAAGCTAAGGGACCATTTATAAAGATATTACTACAGGAGCAATCCAAATAAGATCTACCAGTGAGATTCCTCTCCTGGGTCATGTCTTCCATGAAAAGAGCACTTTTTTCACAGTTGATGAACTTGGATCTCATCTTGAATTGTCTTAGTCCAGTTGGAAGGGAAATACTCATTATGCTACTATAAAAAATCCATTATTGATACTCCTATCTTTCCTGTTAAATATGAGGTTGGTGGATTGCTATTTGCCAACTCAAATACAAATGGGGCTTTTGTATGGGGCCTAGTAACAGAGATGTTACTAGGTAGGGCAACAACTGATGCCTACAATCATACTGACCTAAACTCTACAATCTTCTAGGAAAAGGGTTCAGTAAGATGTTATGAAATTTAATCCCGTGAAAACATAGAAAGGGCTGCAACCTGAATGTGGCTCTTCTTCCATTCTCCCAACAAATGGAGGCCTCATATTTGGATCCCAATTCTGATTGCCTCCTACCCAAGAAACTCAACAAAGATTAGTTCTGAAATGAAACTGCCCCAGAGAGCAGAGATACAGGACAAGGGAACAGATGCAGTCTACAGTTCTGTTCTCTCTTGAATGCTAGCCAGAGCCCCATCCCCAACTGAGAAGAAAGCCACTCTCTCACATCTCTTGGGGAACTCGACATCAAGGTTGGTTGATTGAGATCACTCTCCTTTCCTGAAATCTGTGTGCTTTGGACTCTGTTTTTCCCAAGTCTCGTCTCTTCTATCTGACTGTTGAATTTCGTCAAACTGACTTTTTAAACAAATCTTCCCAAACTGGCTACATAACAGCACTGGTCTGCAGTCATAGTTCTGCTCTGCATAGCAAGTTGTTCTCTCTTTCTCTCTCTTCATCCAATTCCAACTCATGTTTCAAATATATGATTGCATTTAAAAAAAGATGCTTAGACGAATTAGAATTGCTATAGAATATTGGAGGATGTTTCTTGCTCTCATCCCAAATCTTTAATGTGTACATCCAATAAATGTTATATCACATATTGCATGATTAATTAAAAAAAATAATTAAAGGGAGATTCAGGCAATGCAAGAATGGCAGAATCCATGCCTATAGGTTCTTCTACATAAACAAAAGTAGTTCTGCATATATTTAAAAAAACTGAGGTTATGTGGGAAAAGGATGCTTAAATATATAATTGAAAACCCCAGGGTTGATTCTTATTTGGTAAGATGTGGCATTTCCTCTTGTTTTGTAATCAACTGTCATCAGCATCTTTTTAATTATTAATCATATGATTATTCCATTTATTGTCAATTTTGTTTACTTCTGCTGCAGATGCTCAAGACATTATCTCACTCTACTTTTCCACTGGGCAATCTTCATTCACTTAGTATTTTCAGCTTCCATAATATTTAGTTACCAAAAACCTTAGAAGACTCTTCTGGTATATTGTAACTTCCTTTGCTATAGCAAGTCATAAAGAGGGGAAGATGATGTAACCAGAGGTCTTTTCCTTCAACATTGACATGACTCCCTAACACATTCTATAGCAACTATTCCACACACCTATTCTTTTAGCTACCCCAGACTCTCTTTTGCTTGAAGCAAAGCAGTAGATAATCTGGCACAAAGCTGAACTGAAGAGCAAGAGAGGCAGAACCAGTCAAACGCACTGCAAGAAGGCTACAAATGCTTGGACTTCTTTTGGGGGAATATTGTTGCCCGTGGAAATTTTGCTAATTTATACCCGGGTTATTTTAGGATATAGGGCAGATGGGAAGGGGTAACTTCTGTTGTTCTTTGCTTGGCCCAGCCTCTTCACAGCTGCAGCAATTACTGCATCTTTATAATGCGTCCTATGCGGCAGCCAGGAAGTTGCCTGCAGCTCACCAGCATATCTAGAACTCTCCTTTAATGTATAAGTCCCAGAAAATTGCTGTTTGAGGGCTGGATGGTGGTAGTTAAGGGGAAAAAGTAAAAGTTACGGCTTCATTTCACTCTACTGGAGCTCTAAATATAGTTCTCTAAAAAAATTGGAATCCTGTCTGTATTAACTTTTGGAATGCACTACTATGGATGCTGTAGAAACTTGTTATGGCCCTCTAGGTTAAAGTAGATTTTAAGCCACTAGCAAGCAACCTCTCTTACTACTACTTGGTTTTTTGTCTTCTATTTCTCTTGGAAAGTACCTCTGCTTTCCTTAGCAGAGCAGTACAGTACTATGGGTAGGTAGGTAGGCTA
This sequence comes from Sibynophis collaris, assembly GCA_036250565.1. Classification (NCBI taxonomy): domain Eukaryota; kingdom Metazoa; phylum Chordata; class Lepidosauria; order Squamata; family Sibynophiidae; genus Sibynophis; species Sibynophis collaris. Next base: position 30,717 of record JANHFK010000397.1, read on the forward strand.
ATTTGGGACTTTGTTGTCTTTCAATATGACATATTTTGCCTTTTATGTATTTTGAAGCAACGGATGTTATCAAGACAAGAAGAGTTAAAAGAACGTGCAAGAGTCCTGCTGGAACAAGCAAGAAAAGATGCCGCTTTAAAGGCAGGAAACAGACAGTTCTCCAGTTCAATCGTCCCAGGCCGCTCTAAGCAACTGACTGATGTAAGAAATGTTCATTATTGCGACCAATACAGAAGTGTATTTGCTTTTACCTGTGCGTCTGGATATGGGGATGTGTTTTTGGTTAGCAATACTGTTGCTGGCTGTAACACACCAGAACGGCAAAATATGGAGAAAACAGCAGATAATTATTTATGGGTGATTCTTGCTATTCTACGAATGCTGAGCATTGTCCTTCTCCTACCAAGAGCCGATTATTTCCCTACTGACTAAGGCCAAGGAAAGATCGCAAGTCCGTTGAAAGCTGTGCTCTTTGAGTGCCAGCTGATTTAAGATACTGGACAGATGAAAGGCAAAGTTATCTGTCATGCTGCAGCATTTCACCCAATACTGTTTGTCCCAGTGACCCTCCTTTTATCATTAGAATGAATTATTCTGATGGCTAAGCAAACCTGGGTCCAATGGGGAGGCAGCTGCAGTTGCCTATTGCTCCACCAGTAACCTCAGTGGTGACCTGAAGAGGTCTGTAATCTCTGGAGATGAAAGCTAATTAAATTTTTGTGCAATCCTTCCCAAAGCAGAGATTGCCTATTGTGTCATATCATGTGCTATAATTTTGCAATTCTTAACACTTGCACATGAGAAATTGTGTGAGTGCTGCAGCAGTTATTTTGCTAATGACTACCGTTTGGCCAAAATCTTCTTTCAAAAAACAGTTGAGTTGTGTTTGCTGGGGTAAATCGCCTTGCCCCAATCCTACCTGTCTTGTCTTGTCTTGACTTGACTAGCATTTATCTGGGTATAAACTGTTAGGAGCTTTTTAATTACTAGCTTCATACTAATAATTTTTATCTATGAAAAATAATTTCCTTTCTACGCAACTGAGCCATAATTTAGGAGCATCTATCTTTTGTTAATTCTGTTAGAATGGCAGGTAGTTAGGATAGTTTATATTATTGTTTTGTTAATAGTCTTTAACAGTCCAGACTTTATATATACATACAATGAAGTATTTCTGGAGTCCAAAACACTTGCAGAATAATGTCCTAATATAGTCAGTGTTGCATATAACTCTTACGAAATTCAGTCTTTATCATTTAATTATTAACCTTCACAATGGACAGTCTTTCTGCAGTACTCCTTATCTCAACAATTATCCAATGTCTTCCCCCCCCTACACACACACACACACACACACACACACACACACACACACTATACAATCTCTGTGGTCCTTAATTGTGCCCCTACCCATCTTTGCTATAAACCATGTCTCTTGGGAGGGAATACATATTTGCCCATTTTTGTTCATTACATTCTGTAATGTTTTTATTAATGTTCTATTAGTAGCTGAGGGGAGCAGTTGTATCATTATTTAAGAATAATATTTTCTAGTAGGCTCAGGATACACTTATTCTAATTTACCTTAACAGTGAAAAATTAATTTCAGAGATGTTCATTTGCTATTTCATGAAAAGAAATAACAGGTTTCAAAGTTTAGTCTCTGACTCTTTTTTTGTGATGGGTGGGGGTGGAGAAGATCATGATTATTTAGTGAGAAAAAATGACAATTGACCACAAAGACACTTAGAAGTCTGTGGAAAAATAGGAAGGAGGAAGAGTTGGAAGCATCTTTGAACAACTTTGGTTGATTTGTATAGTCCTGCTAAAGACAGACTTCGTCAAGAAACTTCTTCACTTGGGGTACTCTGTCTATAGTCTAATTCAGAACATGGGAAATGAAATTTGTGCTAACTGGCATTAAATGGACAGCACAGAAGTGTTAGTTTTTATCTATGTTTGCATCCAACATAGGAGTATGTTTATGAATCTGCCTATTTGCTAAGATTATGAGTTGTCCTTGTTAGCCCATAATCCTGGTTTTATATGAGAGGCACTACCTTATTCTGAGTAACCCCCGTCTAGTAAAATACCTTAGAAAAGTGAGAAGTGGTTCACTTTGAAGCTTCAAAAGTGGTTTTACTTACTGGCCATTTTCTGGAATTACAATGTATGGGTTTTTTTTAACTACATAAATTATTTTTATTGTTTATCCTTTGGGTTTTATATATTTAGCCAGTGGTTAGAACTGATGTGTTAGTTTTATGATGTGTTATATATTTTGTAAGGTACCTGGAGGCTTTAAAATTAAAAGGCTTTAGTAAGTGAATGAGAACGTCGCATTCAAATTAATTAATGCATTCATATCAGTAGCTTACTTCTTCTTAATTTCTCCTGGAGAGGGTGTGGGATGCATATTCTTGAGGGCTTTGGTCCGATTACTCTCCAGGAAACACTAAACGAACAATTCCTTTGGCTGTGCCATTCAGCTAAGTTAGATTTAATCATTTTTAGTCATCCACTTATTTCCTTTTCTGTTCAGCTCTTTTTATCTCTTTAAACATTTCACACATGTGCAATCATCATAATAGTTCAGTGTTTTGCAAGGAGTGATTACCTAACCAGGAATGATGTAATTGAACAGATTTATAAAAAAAATAAAATCTGCTTTGTTCTGTTGCTGTCACAATTTCAGCGGCCTTTCTTTATTTAAAGATAGGCAATACCTAATTGGTTTCAAAATTATTCCAAGTGTTTGGCTCTCCCGCATAAGCCTGGATCTGCATTTATAAAATCACTAGAAATGATATTTGCTTACCTGTCTGAGATAAGCTAAAGGCAATTAAAACATCTTAAAATGGCTGATACTAGTAGTGAAGATGTAGCATAGCATAACCAAGGGTGCGTGCTTGTCAAAGTTAATTTCCTTCTTTGTAAAAGCAAAAACTCTTTGATGCTGTGAGAATTGCATAGGTCTGCTTGTTAATGCTGGGTTAGAGAAAAACCTGTCTTCAGGTGTGTGTGTGGAGAATGGGGTTTTGTGATGCTAGAACAAACCCAGTTTTCTAAAGAAATGTGCTTCATTTTCATATTTTATCTCTTTCTGTTCCTTTTCTTTTTGTGGTCAAATTAGAAGAAAGAAAACTATTTTCTTCGGTATGTGCATGATTGTATAATTTACCTGCATTCCACTATTGTATCAGATACTGTCCATGCTACTGCTCTTTAGCATCAAGTCCTTTGCAAAGTCTTAGACAATTGGGTGGCTCCTATGGTATTGTTAGAAATTTTATTTGAAGTGTCAGTTTAATTGGTTATAAGTTGATCAGCTTTCATTATTATCAACTATTGTGATATTTTATCATTCTAGAATTCCAGTGCAAAGTATAAAAGTCAGACAAATGTAGATGCGAAAAACATCCACATGCATACTTACTGTTGTGATTAGATGAAAAATCACAATTTGAGAGAGTAGAGAGGCTGAGCTGAACAGTACAATTTTTTCGAAGCATGACTCAATCCTGTTTTTGAATCACCATTTTGGGCAGATAGGATAGGCTGTTTTCTTCATAAGAATAACCTAGACCATAGTTTAAATGTATGTTGTTGTTCAGTACATAAAAACAAACAAACAAACAAAAGCAACATCTGAACTCAGTTTGTTGGGACATTTATTTTATGAATCACTTTGCATTATTTCTTCCCAATACAGTAAATGATGTTGCAAAGGGAGATAGACATTTAGTGGCAATTGCCTGATCATTTTACTGTATCAGCATTAATACAAAATAAAATAGTACTTTTTTACCTTTCTAGTGTCAAGGAACCTCTACGATAAATATTTTTCTTTGAAGAAATACTAGCCTACTGGGTTTAGACATTGACCCTACACAAATATTACTGCCTAGGAACCAACCATCTTGTGAGGCTTAAGACACCTTAGATCCTTCTTGAAAAAATTGGCAGTTGTATGTAATTTGTGCTTTTAAAAAATATTGTAGAGATTGTGGCATTGTTATGATAGGCCATGGTAGCAGGAAGTGCAAAATGGTGAAAGCAACATCACAGTTTCTCAACATAGTTCCTGCTTATTTATGTGTGCAAAAGAGGTAGAACCAGCAGCATTACAGCACAGCTGTGCTCTCGCCATTTTGGCAGAAGAAGCCTGCAGATGCTAATGAACCACAGGAATCTACTATGCTCTGGAACATAGCCCAAATTCTTGCCAATTGCATATTGGAAGGTATAAGCAAACTTGTCTTATCATAGAACTCAGTAAAGCTTCTTCACATTCTACAGAATCCCAAAGCTTCCAGAAACATTCGCACAAAACTTTAGTGGAACAAGTACATCTGTAGAAGGGGCAGTGGTTGTATTTTGAAATTTAAGAAGGATGCTTGTTTCCTCAGTGTCAGTGCGTCATTTAAGGCAAAGTATTTCCATATTGAGCAAGTTTATTATCAGGTTGTTTGCTTTTGGTTCATTTCAAGTTTTGCCCCAAAGTCATGATCATTATTATACAAACAGAATATAATTATGTTAGGGGAATGAATTTTATCACTATGAATTTTACAGCAGAAAAGTTATAAAGAGCTCAATATTTTCCATTGTATAAAGGTCATTTGGGCTTCATTAGAAGAGGTGTTAAAATTGTATGAGCCAGAAAAAAGTGATAGATCTTAATGAATTTACACTAACAGTGGTTTTGATATTTCCAGATTTAAGCAAAAAAAACGAATAAAACTTTTTATTTTACTTTGCTGTAGGTTTTTTATAGAAGTTATAGAAGATATTTTATAGAAGATAGTTCTCCTTATCTAGAAAGTAAAATTACTCTTTTTGAACAACTTTTTAAAAGCACTGCCACGTTCCTAAATTACTAGGATTTAGATTATCAATAATTTTTTTTCTAAGAAATTAGAAAAGTAAAAGAATATGACTGGCTACTATCAGTTAAACCTACAACAGACTTTGTGTCCTTTCTAAACATATTGATGGATGAGATTTTATATTATGTCAACCTTTCCCCTTTGATGGTAATTGGAAAATATTGATTTAAGGTTGGAAGTCTAATCTGTCATGCTGATAATTGTCACCAGATTTAAATATGATCCCCAGATTGTCTTTAGATTACAAAAGAAACAGTTACCACCACCTAATTGATAAAAAGGTTGAACATTATTTGATAATCCATGGGAGCTCATAACTTATTCACTATTAGCCATATTTGTCTTCCAAATAGACTCCTAAAAACTGACAAACGTGGTTTAAGATAATAAGAGTATTCACCACAATATTTAAATTATGATTATGACACTTTTTTCTGCTGCATTATCTTATGTGAGAGAAAATAACAAGGATCTGCAGAGGAACATTTATAAAAAGTGAATTTATTCTGATTAAAATAATAATATGTATAGTCTGATACATTCTCACTGAGGAAATGATCTCACACTAATTTTATATCGAAGAATGAAGGAGGTTTCTAATATTCTAAATTTTTGCATTGTCTAATATTTTATCTATTGCAGTGATGGCTAACCTTTTTGGTGTCACGTGCCAAAAGCGGAGGAGGCACGGGGGATTGCGTGCGCCCACACCCATAATTCAATGCTTTCCTGTGCATGCGCACACAACCCTCCGGTGCTCCCCCCACGTTTGGCACGCATTGGCACGGTGGGCCCTGTAGGCCCGTTTTTCACCCTCCCCAGGCTCCAGAGGCTTTCTAGGAGTCCTGGGAGAATGAAAACAGCCTTCCTCACCTCCCCGGAGGCCGGAAACAACCCGTTTCCCAATTTCCAGTGGACCCAGAAGGCCCAAAAATCATCTGGCCGGTGCACACATGCACGCTGGAGCTGAGTTAGGGCAACGCTCACGTGCCCACAGATATGGCTCCGCGTGGCCACCTGTAGCACCCGTGCCATAGGTTCGCCATCACTGCCATAGGTTCACCATCATGGTTATAGGCATTAGTACTGGAGAGACTTGGTAGAGACATGAATGAGTGATGGCTATGGGTTTTTTTTGCTGAAATATGAGAACACTAGATGAGAATAGACAGCCAGGATCATAAAAATGTTCAAAATGATGAAAGCTGACAACTATAAACAGAATGATAAAGAAGCAAAGCGCAGTAATATGATGTGCTGGGACCATATGATGCAGTGAACTGCAAACAAGCCAACCAGTTTTTAAGCTAACATGTTTGCCCAAATCTTTGTTTAGAGTTAATACAGGTAATCCTTGACTTACCATCATTCATTAAGTGACCATTCGAAGTTACGACGGCATTGAAAAATGTGACTTTTGACCATTTTTCGCACTTACGACTGTTGCAACAACCTACGGTCATGTGATCAAAATCCAGACAGATGGCAACATGTCTCGTATTTATGACGGTTGCAGTGTCCCAGGGTCATGTGATCCCCTTTTGCGACCTTCTGACTAGCAAAGTCAATGGGGAAGCCAGATTCACTTAACAACACTGTTACTCACTTAGCTTCTGCAGTGATTCACTTAACAACTAGGGCAAGAAAGATCGTAAAATGGGGCAAAACTCAATAGCTGTATTGCTTAGCAAAGGAATGTTGGGCTCAATTGTGCTTTTAACCTATTTATCGGTTAAGTATGGACATATATGACATGCTAAATTTTAAAAAGGAATTTTAGTTTGGAAAAGAGTTATACGAGATCATCCACATTTCAAAAAATATAATGTGTATTTTTTGGTACAACCACTAACCACTTACCCAAATGGATTTGAATGGTCTCAGTGCCTTCATGCAGAATTCAAGGTTTGTTTACTTTTACACTTGGTTGGTTCATTGTTCAGTGTATTGTGTAAACACAGAAAATGGGTAGATTCGGTAACCAAATTAACCATGCTGAGTAAACACAGTGGATGTTTCTCACCATAGAACATCCTAGAAGAAGAAGCATCATAAGACTATGGTTCCCTTTACATATAAATTAAATGACAAAGAAACCAATCACACTTGTGTTTGTGTTTTATGAGCTCAGCTGAGTTTAGGGCTCAGCTTGTCAGGCTAACCAAGAAAATCGGAATAATTGCCTAAAGGATGGTTAATTGGTACATGTATTTTTGTAAACATGACTCTAAGTAGACTTACAATTGCATTTTTGCCCACAGTTACAGTCATGGTGGTCATTAAGCAGGTCATCACATGACCATGCCTGATTTTACCACTTCTTTGGGGCAACTATTAAACAAAGCCATTGTTCAGGATGGGTGTTCTTTTGCAGGAAACCAAAAATAAATGTTGGTTTTCAGAAAAATCAATGCAAAAATAGCTAGAATAATTAATCAGTGAAACAACGTGCCTCCAGAAGTTGTGAATGCTCCAACACTGGAAGTTTTTAAGATGTTGGATAATCATTTGTCTGAAGTGGTGTAGGGTTTCCTGCCTAGGCAGGGGTTGGACTAGAAGACCTCCAAGGTCCCTTCCAACTC
>JANHFK010000397.1:48261-69034 GCA_036250565.1 Sibynophis collaris
TTTATTTATTAAAAGCAGTGATTTATTTCGGCAGCCATCTTTCTAAGTGCTGATTACATAAAAGTAAAGCTGTCATAAAATGACATAAATTCATAAAATGTAATTTCTGACCTTTTGCTGCTTCTCGTCACTATAAAAAAGACATTACATAAAAATGATTTTGAAAGTATTTTATTCATAATTGTAGAAGACTCAAGTCTCAGATGGGATTACTCTGTTGTACTTTAATAGATATACAGAATGGAAATACCTAGTCACAGGGAAGAATTTTTTTAAGCGAATAAAAGATGGTGCACTAGAAGTCATAAATATGGTACTCAGTGAATGGACTAAGACTTTGTCCTTCATTAACCTTGAGAAAACAGAATCACCCCAAACTTACAAGTTTCAAGGCTTGACAGCTCCATTCCAAAAACATAAGTTTATGAGATTTATTTGTTATCCCGGTAGCCTGTCAGATATTCACCATTCTGCTCAGCAGGTTGGGCCATCAATGCCAGCATCCCTCAGGACAGTATTATGTTGACAAATTTAATGTGCCAGCTCCCAACATTTATTTTGTTTGATCTCGCATTCCTCCTTCCCTTACATACCAATATCTTCTTTTGTGCCACTGGCGTTTATATGCCAGTGTTTGCTTTTATCCTTTGTGTCCTGCCATTGGATCTCCTCTATAAAAAGAAAATGGAACACTCCAATCTAGAGACAGAAATGTACAACATCAATTGCCAACACTTGTCAGCTTGAAGAGGGCTGGCAATGTTTTTGAACAGGAAAAGAGTGCCTTCTCAGGCAAGGTGATTACTGCTGTCAAAACCAATACCAACTATCTGTTTTTAACTGCATCGGGGCTTTAATTCAATTAGGTAACCATGCCTCAATAACTCCAAACAAGTCTTTTGAGTTGAACTTTGATTCAGAAAAAGATGCCAACTTCTGTATTTGCTTTACAAAACAAATCAAGAAATCTGCCTTTTCTCTTCATCTTTTTTTCCCAGTAACACTAACCCAGCTACAGTCTGCATTTTGTTTGATACTGTTGATGAGTTTATGTTCACTTTAAATTCATGGCTGGCAGAAACAAAGAGATACAGCAATAGCAATAACACTTATTTTTATTTATTTATTTATTTATTTTATTGGATTTTTAGACCGCCCTATTCCTTCGCAGGACTCAGGGTGGTTTCCAGTCAGTTTAAAAAACATAGATACAAAACTTAAAATCAATTAAAATAATTAAATCTAACTGACTCCCCTTAAAAACCCCAAATTAAAACCCCAGACCCTAGTTACACTAAAACCCTATTGTTAATTAAAACCCAAGCGAGGAGGTTGTGAAAAGATGATCTTATGCAAGGCCGGCCGTTTTGAATAGGTGGGTCTTCAGGGCCCGGCGGAAGAGGCGCAGATCTGTTATTGTTCTTATCTCGGGGGGTAGGTCATTCCAGAGGGTAGGCGCCGCCACAGAGAAGGCCCTTCCCCTTGGGGTCGCCAGCCGGCACTGCTTTGCCGACGGGACCCTCAGAAGGCCGGCTCTGTGGGCGCGAATTGGTCTCTGGGAGGGGTTTGGTGGCAGGAGGCGATCCTGCACGTACATAGGTCTTGCACAAACTAGCTGCCATGAGCAGTCAGGATTAAAATTTATTAAATAAATGAACAAACTAATCTATTCCACATATTTAAGAAATTGTGGCTCATAGGGCTCCATTGCAAGGCATTTATTTATGTTGCCCAACCAATATAATTATAATCCACAACTGGCTTTTCTTTCACTAAATTTTGAGAACAAAATTTCTTTTCCGAGAGGACGCTTCCCATGATCAGCAATCAGATAGACTCAAAAATAAGAGAGAGCATTTTCATTGAGGAAAAACATGATCATGTTTTCCATTCTTTACAGTGGGATTTTGCAAAACTCTTAGGAACCAAGTTGCTGCTACATAATAATTCTTTGTACATTTTGCTAACAGTTTAGGAATTTGGGAGGGTTTTTTCTGAATATCACCTTATGCTTGTGTTCATATTTTAATATTAAAAGATAACAATTACAAAGTTCAAAGCAAGTTATGCATCTTGTTGAAGTTAGTATTTATTCTCAACTTTTCATTTTCTAAAATCAACAAATGTGGACACATTAGAAAGCATTAGCACAGATATGCCTTTTAAATTCCAATCTCTATTGTCAGATATTGGGAGTTGTGGTAGAGCATGTTGATTTAGTTCATTGTATTCAACTGGGATAAATACAGAAGATGGGACTATTACTGTCTCTGCCTTTGAGTTGGGAGCAGCAAGGAGGGGTATGGGGGGGATGAAAGCAAATTTGCAATTCTGCTGGAGAGCTTCAAGGCCTAGGCAAAATTGTGTTTATGGCGTTAGGACATTAGTAGAAAAGTAAATTGAGGCAATCTGATAGGGAAGCAAAATTCTGTCAATCAGGCTCAAGATACTGTGCTGTGTCCATATACTTTGTTTACTGTAGGGTTTTATGAGTTGTAACCTGCCCATGCAAGCTGTTAATGAGGCTAAATCTTGCTGCTTGAGGATTGAATTACAGCACACCTCTGGGCTAATGGTTATAAACAGAAAGTCCCATTAGGGCTGCTTTCTGATTCATTCATTTGCATTTTTCCTATTGTATCAAAAACAATGATGGTAAATAGCTACAAACAAACAATTTACATGGAAATGGATAAAATGTGCCTAATTAGTATTTTGTGCTTGTTTTATTAATGGTTGTTTAAGCTAAATAGAACTCTGTTGCAGGACTCTTTAAGAGCAATGCCAAAGTGTGGCTAATTCAGTCTCTTACCATACTGGGGGAGGAGGGAAGAATCCTAGCACTGTTGTTGGGGTCCTAAAGAAATTCATTCAAAGTATTTTAGGATATAGGTTAATTGTAATTTTATTTACAACTTTATTTCAACTTTTGTGTGATAATACTCACCAAAAACTAGCTATTTGTTATGCTCAAGGAAGATTTTTATAGTGCATCTTACTTTAACATATAATTATCTGACATTTAATTTCTAGTTAATATTATTTTATAATAAGAAGATGCTGATCAGTTTTCCTTTACTTTACTGCAGTGACAGGATTGTCTATTTCTCCTTTCCCTGCTCTTATTTAGACCACAATCATCCTTTCTTGCAATCCTGCTTTTGTGCTTTTCATGGCACACTAATATATCTATCTACAAACACGTACTATGATTTCTTAGAAAATTAAGGTCATTTTTAAAAATATAATTTTGAAGAGAACTGAAACGAAACAAATGTGTCTTCCTTTGAAATAAAAACACAACTATCCATTATCACACTTGCTGATCTGCAGTACTGGTTAACTCCAAAACTTCTATTTCTTTACTAGTCATTCTCCTTAGTTTTGGCTTTTTTAAGCAAAACTACATTGTATGTTTTCTTGAGAGCATGATATTTTTTACTATGTAAATTACACCAAAGATACATGTAAGTTTATTTATTTATTAGATTTATATGGCTACCCAACTCACATATGATGACTTTGAGTACATGAATATTGTAGACGTGTATATTAGTATACACTTGAGTACTAATTCTTCATCTTCCAGGAATAACAGAGTGCACCATGCTAGGAATATGGGTGGCTAGAACAAACACAATTTTGTCAAGAAAGAAAACCTCTTGCATACTAACACAGACAATTAAATACTGTAAAATTTACTGACAATAAGAATTAGTAAGAATTGACTGTTACTAATGAGTTCTAGTGGTAGTTAGCTAGCAGGAATTATTGGGGGAGATTTTATTTTAATAATTTGGTGAAATTGGTTGTGATCCAAGTTTTCAGTCTAACAATATATGAGAAGTCTCATTTGCTCCAAAGGTTAATATCTATACTGCCATGTTCTTGCTTGTGTTACTTCATTTCTTCTTAATTGTAGAGCTATTTTAAATATGACATTCAGTATGAAGAACATTTAAAATCTGGAAAATTCAGGGCAATCAACCAGGGCTGCCAGAGCGACATACTGAGATATTTTTTTCTACACCTATGCAGTGAACAGCCGCAGTGTAGAGAAGAAGCTGATTGCCTCATCTTTTTGGCAAGAATAAAATCATCATTGCTCCTAGATCTTGAACTGAAATCACAAACAGGTCAATTCTCCACTCAGCTTTAGTAGTAGACTGTAGTTAGATACATAAACATACACAGACAGAGAGAAGATCAAACAATTTGGAAAATATAAAATTTCAGTTTAATATATTTCCAGCTCCTTAGTAGTACTATTCAGATAACTCTTAAGGCTTCTGTCATTCAGATTCTTTCTTGGAATTCCAGTAAATTGAACAGATTTAAGCAGAATTCTGTCTTTGAAAAACAGCTCAAAAGCAACAACTGATCTGGAATGCAAAAATTTAATAGTCGAACATGCTATTGTAGTAAAATACTTACTTTGTAACACCACTGCACTGGTATTTAATTCGAGAACCCATTCAATGTGCTAGTTACTACTTATAAAGCCCTACATAGAACAGTGCTGGGCTGTATTTGGCACCATCTAATATAGCATGTAGAGAGAGATTACAAGACAGAGAGTTGGTTAGAAGGCAGGCTTTCTCAGCAACAGTCCTGAAATTGTGGTATATGCAGCTGCCCCCTGAGGTGTGCTCGGTCAGCCTGCTCATTGCATTCCAAAAGATGCTGAATGCTCAGCAAGCATTCATATTAATCCAATTGGAACTGGGTGCCCATTTAAGGTGGTTCTCATTTGCTTTAACCAAAGGAGGGGGGAGGTCTTATGTCATGGGAATGTTTTACTTTCACATTGATAATTGGCATTATGTTCAAGTTTTTACTTTGAAAACAGTCTCAAGTCTATTCCAAAGGAAATGCCTGAATAACACTTATATAGCATAAACCAGTTTTGTGTAAAATTCTCCGTGCTACTTTTCAGGTTTGTTTCAAACATTCAAACATACTCTGGGATGAGGCACATCATACAGTTTTATTATTTGACTAAGTCATTATATCAGTGAGGGTTGAAAGAGCTTTGTTTATCTGACAAAAGAATGTTGTGTTTGAGGAAAACTTTGTGAATTTCTGAAATGTGCATATTACATTTTTTGTCAATACAGTAGTAATTAGCTTTAACATTTTAAAAATTCTTTCTTCATGGGTTCCAAAGCAATGTGTTTTTTTTAAAAAGCAGACATTTAAATATGCCATTAAATTATAAGTGAATGATATAAAAGCCTGAGGTTCCATGTGGTCCCCAAGTATTATTTTGTTGCCCCACAAAGCCCTCTCATCAGACCACAATTGACAAAAATCAGCCAAACGATTTCCCATCATTTTGAGGTGTTTTGAGTCTGCAAAGTAGTTGTACTGCTAGGGAAATTTCTTTCCCAGATTATGTTTTTATGAATGTTACGTTTTTATTGGTTTTTAATGTTTTGTAATTATTTTTGGTGGTGGTGGTAGTAGTGTTTTTTTGTTGTTGTTGGGTATGGTTTTTTGAATTTTTTCTGCTTTTAACTCTGTAAGAGTCACACATGTATAGCTATATAAATTTATTAGATACATACACTTTTATAAAACTTGTATATTCTTAAATTATTTTACTTAAAACCTTTTTTTCAAAAAGAACATGATACTTAATTTTTCCAATTTTTATGTGCAAAGGGAATAATTCCTCCTTCCCAAAATATAAAAACACTGGGTATTTCAATTTTATTTCAAAAACATAGTGCATTTCAATAGATAGTTGAGCCCTCTGAAGGAAATAGAGCTTCTTTCTGGTATTCTGATAGAAACGTAATTACAGGATTTTCATTTGCATGTGAACATTCTGAGATTAGCAAAACTTAAACATTTCATGCTAAATTGAAGCCATAAATTGTGTCAGACTCGCATTTTATAGCTTTAAAGTACACAGGTTTATTTTTTTAAAACTGAGAAATTATTTCGGGGAAAGGGGGCTGATTCATGGATGGCTCTAAAAAGTGTGTTGTTGACATCCAACTGATATGAAGCTTCCTATGTATAATATGGGCCAAGCACCATGCTGTAAACCATTTACTATCATGATGATCAGATTGAGAATGAAATTGCATTTCGGTCAATTACTGAGCTGGCAACTGTTCAATATATCTTAGCAGCAAGATGAAGAGCGGCGGCGGCAGCTGAGAGAGAGAGCTCGTCAGCTAATAGCAGAAGCTCGATCTGGAGTGAAGATGTCAGAACTTTCTAGTTACAATGAAATGGCTGCAGAAAAGTTGAAAGAAAGGTCAAAGGCATCTGGAGGTGAGCTAAGGACTTTGTACCTTATTCCTATGGCAACCCAGAAATCTAAGGAAAACCTTTTTGGAATTTGATTTTATTCAGACTTCAGAGTAATTGTTGTTCACCAGGAAAACATGTCTATACATTTTATACTATATTTCCTAAGTTTGCACAATCAAAGGAATATTCTTCTCCTAACTCAGCAGGATATAGTTACGATATTTGCATTTTCCCTATTTTTTATGTGAGCATGTTTGAGGTATGTAGTAAAATTATCCCTAGAAAGACTATATCCAAGCTTAGACCCAAACAGGTATACTAATGATTTCACTTACCTTTCCTGCTCTGCACCTCCCGGAATTCATCTTCTCAATAAATTCTATTACTTTATTATTAAATTTATAGTGATAAGCCCTCTTGATGAGTTTCTCTAAAATGCAAAGCTTGGATAGACATATTTAGCAAATAAGTGTATAAAATAATTTAGGAAATAGTACTGTTAATATTTTAATGCAATAATGTTTTGTCCTCAACAGGAAATGAAATAGAGTCTTTTGCAGAGATTCAGATCTATGATTCTTTTGATAAGAATTTTGGAACGAGATAATAAAAAGAAGATATCATAGATAATTTTAATTGTTTCAATACAGCCATTTATGGCTTGTTCAAAATATCTGAATTAATTGCAAGGACAAGATCATGTTTGACATAATACCAGCATAGTTGTCAAGAAATTTGGCAATCAAAACTAAGCAAATATATGCACAAGATATTATTGATTCTGATCAGACCATACCACATCAGTAACCTTGGATTGCCTTAATTCCATCTCTTTTACAATGTTCATTTCTGTTTCTTTTACAAATATCTGCCATTTTGTGAGAGCTCTTCCAGATAGTTTCCAAATTTCAAATGTGCTTCTGGCCCAACACAATGTGGACTTCTGACATCTGATAAAGTGAAGGGTTATTACATTGCATAGTTTTGAGCAAAATCCACCCTTTTATTGGCAAGGCAAATAAGTGACATTTACCGATTCCTTCTCTCTGGAAACTCCACCCAAATTTATTTGCCCTAGAGAAGCCTCCAGTTTTCTGAAGCATATTTCCCTTAGGGCCTAAACAGCTGGAGGGAGAAGAGAGAATTGCTGAAAATTGCATTCTTCATATTCTATTAAATGAAGGCTTTCATTAATTCATTATTGTGTGCCCATTGCCATGAGCAGGGATTCAACCCTCCCAAAAAATTCCTGGCTCTGAATAATCCCACCTTTCTCCCAAAGAAAGATGCTGCAAAGATTAAGCAAAACCAGCTTTTGTCTGCACAGGAAAAGGCAGGGAGACATCTCATCCTGCATATGTCTACACAGAAAAGTACGTCATGCAGGAGGAGCAAAGCTTGTCTTTCTTATCATGCATGGGCTGACTTTCTCCATATAGGAGGGGGAAGGGACACATTCCTCCTCTTTTCTTTCTAAAGACAGAAATCAGGTGATGCCACAGGACACCGATTTCTACAATGGGGCAAAGCTGCTGTTCATCGGTGCTGCTCTCCCGACATCTTTCAGTTTATAAGTATGTCTGAACTTGAATATGATCTTCAAAACATTCAGTTCCCCAGCCTTGGCTTTAACCATATTTTTAGAGAAGCTGCCCTAACCCAACAGATTTCCTGATGGTACTAATTCAGCAACATCTCATGCATTGCTTTTAGGTGGTTCAGTGTCAGGTAGTCAAGCAGTCCAAGAATAAATCATCAGGGATAAGCAGGAAGAAAAGGAGGTAGCACAAATGGATCAGGAACCAGAACAAAGGGATTTTTCTAGGTTTTTCAGTCAATGCATTTGATTCTCGACAAGAAACAGTACATGTAATCAGAAGAAGACCATCAGTGGGGCAGTTATCAGTTTCCCTGGGTGGTAAGAGTCAGCCTTCCTAAGAAACATATATTTGCTCTTATGGTGCTCCTTGACAAAATATCCATCACATTGTGTCCAAATGTCCATCAAGAGCTCACACTGGCCCATTGTCTGCTTTTTTTCAACATAGACCACCCTGTCCTTGAATGGCTGGGTGGACTGGATATTAACATTTGAACCACTATAAGTCCACGTATTTGCCATATGCTAAATAAATGAATATTTGCAGGGGGGAAAGCAACTAGGACATGATTAGAAAGAAAAAGGAAATGGAGCAGCTATACAAATGAACAACTCAAGATCTTAAGCTTGATAGGGCTGTCAGGGCCAGACTTCTTCACACTCCTGCTTTCATACATCCCACACAGCCAACCTAACTCCCAAGTATTCAGTACAAAGTTTTCAGTCTTTCTTCATACAGCTATTACAAAAGGTTTCCAAATAATTCAGAGTCCAAGGCAGCTGCATTTCAAATTCTGTGGAAACCTTCACATATGCAGCTTGAATGTGAGGCGCAACCTCCCTGCGGACATTCACAGTTTATGCTCAGATGGTGGGGAAGGGTCTAGTCAGCACATACTGTGTCAGGAGCGTGGCTACTCAGCATGGCCTCACTCCCAGTTCATAAACTGCAACAACACATGAATTGACAAATGCTGTTCTTTTCTCTGTGTTGCTTCTTTGGTTAACCTTGTATTTGGTGCACACTTCTTCAAATTGTAAGCCCCTGCTTGGATGCCTATTGTGGCAGGATGCAAAGATATGCCAACAAAAATAATAAGAGTTGCCTGCATTATTCTGACTTCAAGGTTTTGTACAAATTTCTTTAAGCAAATAATGTTTAGATCTTGTTAGATGGACATTTTTTTCAAAGATGAAACCAGTATGGGAAAACTTTTTTTCTGATTGCCTCTCTACAAATTTAGTTTCAAGGCAACACAGCTGATTGACAGATAGACTTGAAGGTCAACTTTGTGTGCTCATTAAGTTCCCAGATATTATTTTTCTTGTTAATAATAGTGAAGTGAGAATGCTGACCAAAGTATAGATTTCAACAATATGTTGTCATATTTAATTGGTTATCCTATGATTACAAGCATAAGAAGTAGGCTCCTGGGTAAATAATATTCACCTCACCTATATACTGTTTCCTAGGGTTAGTTCCCACTTACATAAACCAATTGACATCAAAGTAATGTTGCACAGTACATAAAAGGGATTGGGGAAATCCCTTCATTAAAAAAATGTTACAGAATTGAAGTTACTTTTCTATGAGGAAGCACTCTATCATATGAGACCTTGCCAGCATAGAATGAATTAGACTCTTGGTAGACAACAATCTTTGACTTTCCAGATATTTGCTAAGCTATAAATATTACCATCTCCCACATTGGACACATGTCCTAGAGATGCTGGGCATTATAATTCAGCAATATTTGGAGATCCATGATTGTATACCCACATCCTAGACTTTCCATTCTTTATCTCTGTTCTGTTCTCTAGTCTTAAAAAGAGTAGGTTCTTTAAGATGTTCTGTGCCAAACACATGAGAAAAAAATTAAATTAAAGTCAAAGCCCAAGTTGGAACTACAGATAGTCCTCAATTTACAGCTACAGTTGAGATCAGAATTCTGTCATAAGTCACTATGGTTGGAAGTGGAGTCAGATCCCATTTTATGACAATTTTTATAGTGGTCGTTAACCAAATCTAGCTTCTCCAGTGGGTGCTTTTTGCCATAATATTGTAAATCACAATTATGTGACCATGGAATGCTGCAACTGATCATAAATGCAAGCTAGCATTGGTGCCAAGCACCTGAATTGCAATCACATGACTGCCAGGGTGACACAACAGTTGTAAGTACAGTTCATGAGTCACTTTTCGCAAGGCAGTTGTAACTTTGAATTGTTGATAATTGAAAAACAAATAATCATAAGTCAAGGACCACCTGTATTTCAGGTGCTGAAGTGTCATTATTGAGTCCATGAGAGGGTGTTATCTCCCAAATACATCCTTTTTCATGAATATTTCAAGGAACTTTGGCAGTATTTTGTATTCCTTAGAAAGTTGTACTTTCTAACCATCACTGCTCTTCATTTGATATATCAAGCACATAGTCTGTCAGGATTCTTTAAGTCATCAGAGACTTCCCATACCAATTTTTTTTAAAAGTATTTGTCCAGTAAAGACTCGTGATTGATAGTCAGTTTGGTCTACTGGTTAAACCACCAGGCTAGAATGCAAGAGTCTCATCTTAGCCATGAAAGCCAGCTGGGTGACTTTGGGCCAATCATTCTCTCTCAACCCAATATACCTCAGAGGGTTGTTGTTATGGGTAAAATAAGAGGAGGAAGAAGTGGAGGAAATATTCCCTGCCCTGAGTTATTTGTAAAAATAATAAAAGCAGGATACAAATCAATCAATCAGTCAATAAAGTTACAGTTCAAGAAATCATAGCTAAGGATAAAACTGAGACTCTAATGAGACACTGCAGTGTCAGCCATGTTTTCTTTTCACATGTCTGTCTCTGCTTTTTACATCAAAAGGGGCACATAATTATCTCACCTTCCTGACTTTTCTCACTTGAGGCACTTTTTTGCAAACCTCTCTGAAGGCAGATTTGAAGGAGAGGACAAGTTATTTATATTCTTCCTTTTCACTGAATGTTCAAGATAGCCTATGTGAGAATCTCCACTAATTTTACCCCAGCAGCAATCATTCTTTGAGTAAGATTGCTCTGAAAGAGAATGTTCTATAGTTCTATAGTTGAGTAAGAATGTAAGTCTTCCCCAATGCATATCCAGTGTCCTAACCACTAGACTACAGTGGCTTTCTGCCTCAACTTCTCTTACCCTTGTGACTTTTTGGTTTGCTTATTTTAAAAACTCAAAGCTTCCCTCTTTATAATCAGACAGGGCAAATAAATATATGTGAATAAATTATAGTCTGTGTCCCCTTTACAAGAAGGATATTGCATGATTTCCCAGCTCAGAGAACCCCAGATACTCTCCCCATGGAGAATCCCATTGTTTCTGCTCCAGTTTTCCATTTTAGTGCACCTGTAGTATGGCTATTCATTTGACCTTCCCCATCATGGGAAGAGACTTCCGGCTAGCTGTGGGGAAAGATTTGTAAGGCAACTATTATAGGTAAAAGCCTTGGAGAGCTCCTCTCTCGACCAACATGTACTGCTGGGCCCACACCTCAGGTCTTCTCACTGGGCCATAAATTATCTGGTTCTTAACTGACAGCTCAACAATTAATCTAACAGGAGCCTTTGGTGTCAAGTTGTCTGATTTTCTAATTACAGAGGTGGCTTGAGCTTTGCTTTTTTGGAACTATTAATCACCAGGTTTCAGCCTTGTAAGGAGGCTTTTGCAGTGGTCCTGAAAGGGGAGTGGCACTGTAGTTTCCTCTTGTGTCTAGAGACAAATTGGTTTATAGCAATTCACAACTGCCAGATGGTAGTATTTCAAGTGTAGAGTGGCAGTACTGAAACAAACTGGGAAAGAGTTCATGATGCTCAGTGCTGGATTCAACCGTTCCTAAATGCCACCTCATCAAAAACCCACCTAAGAGGCAGCCTATAAATTAACAGGCAGCACAGTTCTAAATAGTGTCTATGAAGTTGTTTCCTTCCATATATTCTTTATCCTTGGCCTTGCTATTTAGACAAAAAAAGTGTTGATATTGATTTCAGAATACAGGCGATCTTGCTGCTATGTTTATTTTCATGCTTTTTTTTTTTAAACATCTCTTCAAAGAAGAGTTCACAATCTTTCAGTCAATCTCTCTGTTGGTGAATAAGTTTTATAACTTCTTAAAGCACATTCTATTCCACCAAATATTGAATTCAAATAGTTTTCTTGAAATTAGTTATTCTAGCCATTCCTTTTAAGTCAGTGAGGCAGAAGCCATAGAATCACTGAAGACTGGAGATCATCTAGTTCAATCCAGCAGTGAAATCCCCCCCCCCCCTTCTATCTGGCTTGCCAAAGCGCTGGTGGCGGGAGGCTTTGTCCACCCGCCGGGACATCATTACATCCCCTTTTTTAACTATAGCGTGTGCGCGCACTCCCACGCGGGAGCCCATCCAAACCAGTAGCGAAGGTAAGTAGATTTCATCCCTAGTTCATTCCGCTGCCCAGTGCAAGCATCCACTACTGCAGTATCTCTTACAGATGGACATCAGATCCCCAGTAAAAGATGTTTGATCCATTTTCTGCACAGGACCTCTGCAAATTGCCAACATGACACATATTACTCTTCAGTTCTCATGTCTAAGTATATTTCAGTAGTTTTCTATAGAATAATGGAGATTTTATTTATAATACCAGGAGAGATACTCTCTTCACTCCTATACAAACTAACTATGTGCTGGAATAAATTACTCCTTGGCTTCTATCAGTTCTCATAATGACAAGGAAAAATTACATAATCTCAAACATATTAGATCCTTTTATAGTATTGACTGGAAGTCACTCTGTTCCAATTAATATTGCAATTATATAGCCCTTCTTAGTTGTAAATTGAGGTTTACTATCTTTTAATTACCACTGAATGAAGCCCAGCACCTGGTGACTGTATGGAAGAAATGTCACCATTTTGATCTCTTCCCAGCAAAATTCTATAGCTGTTCTATGATCATTCCAATGTTCTGCTTAAATATGAACATTCAGTTTTATACCTTATCTTTTAGTTCTACTTCCCATAACCCTGCCAAATATAGTAATTTTTAATAGCCTAGCCTCATTTCCATCAGCAGGCCAGAAATACTGAATCTGTACTTGCTGATCATCACCTCAGAGGAGCAGTCAGACCTTTTTTTGTTTGGGGTTGAATGATTGGTTCAAAATATTCTTAAGGTATTTTGCAAGTCCATAACATGAAGCCAATTGTCTTTTTCTCATACTTCCTCAATGGTCAGCTTTCGCAATGCATATATTATCATTGGAAGAAACATTGCTACTATTTTGATCTTCACTGTAATATAAAATTCTTTTCCCCCACAATCTGGTTTATATTTTTCATTGCCTGGATGTCTACCCTAAAATAAATCTCTTCTTTTCCTCTGCGTCATTGTCTATCGTCACTTGTTCTTGAGCCCAATAAACAAAACTACCACCCTCACTTCTTTACTGAAAACTGTAAAATTATTAAGATGTCCATGGACATTATCTTTATCTTTTTAATAATTAAAATCACTCTTGATTTTTGTGTTTTCATAATGAATTCTGTGAGGTTTACTTTGCTTTCAGCTGGAGTGGGATCATCTGCATATCTCAGATAGTTAGTGCCTTAATCTATAGTTTTGATTCTGTCTGTCATCTCTTGCAAACATGCTAATCCTTTAATAGATTTTCAGAACAAGTCCTCATCTATCAGCCCTACTAAGTAGACTAGACCATGAAATTACTACGCAGGATGGCTAAAATTACTTTTATTCACATTGGCTGTAATAATAGAATCTTGCAAGTCTGACTGTGCCATACCTTCTTCTTATAGGTCAGTAATTAAGGAGGTGCCTGTCTGAGCTGCTTCCAAATGTTATCTGGATGTACTGGACTTTAAAAATGGTTTAGCCACTTTTGCCTAGGCAACAAGGCCTACATTATTTCTTTCAAAGTCATCTCCCTTACTTCATGTCATTTTCTTGCCTATTCTGAATGATTCTTTTCTACAAACTCAGCCTTTATAACAGGTTGTTTTGTTTTTCGCAAGGTCTCCACAGAAAAATAATCAAGTGTTCTGACACATCCATTTATATTAATATATTCTACATTCTGAACTGTTTTACAGAATTAAAGAGCTTGCTATAATTATTAAAGTAAAAACCAAAGTTTACACATTCTCTTGAAGATCTCTGTTTCAACAGAACACAAAGACAAATACACTGACACTTTTGGGCCACACAGTATTCTTCCATATAATATGAATAGCCATAGAAGTTGCTTGCTTTTATCATAATGACAAAAAGCAGCATTTCACTGTTGCACTACAAGCACCACCTCTTTTGGGAGTGTGCATGACATCACAATGCAAAATACACAAGATTTCTGTTGTGGCAGCGCAACATTCCTTTTGTCAGACTGTTCCTCATTGATCCTTTCCCAAGGATGCCACTGGCTCTTAATACTTTAACAGCTTCTTCTCCTGAAGCTCTAAATGGTTTAGCAGATATTTCATCTGTACTAGTGGTTTTGCTTTTTGACAGCTGGTCTGTTGCTCTCATATTTCATTTTTAATGGACATGGTTGTTATATATTTTCTCTATAAATATTTTTATCAATCCATTATCCTGTCTGTAAAAGATTTCAGTTTAGTCTATCTTCTGTGAATCCCATTGTCTCTATTAGATCTCTTCAATGGCTAACCTTAAATAATTCTACTTCAGCTGTAATTTTTCCTAGGAGTTTTGTCATTTCCTGAAAAACATCTCTCTCATTTTCTTATTATTTTCCTCTATTTGTTGACATGATCTTCCTTTGTCCTTTCTTAGCTGATAAAGTTTGCTTTTGGCTGTTGTACATTCTTGTTGCCAAATGCTTTCATCTTCCATCTTTCCTTGGCTATCGTGATAACTTGTTCTGAAAGCTGCTTGGATCCTTTTTCCTTTGAAATTTTGGGAATATGTTTTTCTGCTTCAGTTTTCACAATGTTTCTTATCTCTTCCTGTAGCTTCCCAGGTTCTCTTTCTTATAAATTAAGTATACTGAATTTGTTCCTTACATTGATCTTATATATACCCTCTAGGTTAAATCTTGCTGACACACTTACTGCCTTTAATTTTCTAAGTTAAAGTCATACATTTAATACTGAAAATTCATATTCCTTTCCACAGTCTGCACCTGAAACTGTCCTGGCTGACTAGATTGGCTTTCTCCATCTTTTCTTTCCTATTAAATAGTTGAATTTATTATGACAATATTTTTTATCTGGTATTGTCTGCTTGGTGATGCCTATACATTTACATGCTTTCTACATTTGAATTTAGCCCATCTTACAATTTTCTATAAAATTCTGTGTCTTCCTCTATTGTTCCTGCAGTAAAAATGTATACTTGCATAAGCTGAGATTCACTTGATACACACCATAGTTGATATTAGGACTGTGCAGTACTTTGATTTAGCTCCAATAAGGTGCTTCAGAGTTCATGGAGGCACAGATTTGACCCTAGCAGCAATTTCATCTGGCATTTTTTCAGAGTTACTGAAGCTATTGAGCCCCCTTTTCACATCAAAATGTAATCCTCTGGAAAAGGAGAATGGTGATTACCACAGATTAAAACCTGAAAAAAACTTATACTATGAAACATAATTATATTTGATGAGCCATTCCTTGTATCAACAACCTTGGTATGCAATTACTTCAAGACAAGTTAAAAGAAACTCACACAATTATTCATTTAGATAGGAATACTCAATAGCATGTAGGTTATTGGTTCAAAGCTCAGATCCAGGTTCCTGGTATCAACACCAACCAGTGTTCCAAGACACAGTCAGTTCTTATGGGGTAATTTGCTGGAAACTGAAAAATTGAAATATATCTAGAATGGTCTAATCCCAAGCATTAAGTATTATTTTACTTGTCCAGTAGGCTTCATTATTTTCTATATATGAAAAGGTTCTCCTGAGAAAAGAATAAATATCTTTAAATAATGTTTATTCTTCACATTTTGTCACAGTTATTACATTTCTCACTCCAGTTGCTTTTCATGGGTTCAGAGGATGATAATTGAATATAGACAATCAATTTCAAATTTTGAAATTACTCTATATTTATTATTAAGACAATTTTCTATTCACTGTCCTAAGAGCTCATGGAATTTGTTCATTTTATCTGCCAAACTGGCCTCTTGTATTTATCATAAATATGGCTCATAATATAATCTGTATTGTTTTTATTTTTGTTTTGTTTTTATTCCTTAAATAAATTTTTTAATAAAATTTATATAGATATGAGTTATGCTCTGACCCATCCATTGGTCCATAGATAGATAATTCTGACTATTGCTATGTTTATTTGCTAAAATGGGTATATAAAAGACTTGCATTTTTTAAAAAAGTAAAAACTTGATTTAGAGGAGAAGAATATCTGCTTTGGTGCAGTATGGGACTAAGTTTTTCTGAAACATCTACATTTCATTTGGGTAAAAACTAAATTTGAATTTGATACATTGCCTCACAGCTTAGCAAGTTTCCAAACAACATAACAGAACATTCAAAAGAAGTGCTTTGTACATGTTCCAGCTACTGCAAAGCACTTTTTCAGAGTATTTGCTTGTAAATACTGTGCATGTACAAGTAGTCCTCAACTTACAACCACAATTGAACCCAAAATGTCTATTGTTAAGTGAGACATTTGTTAAGTGAATTTTGTCCCATTTTAGGGCCTTTTTTGCCTCTGTTGTTAAGTGAATCACTGCAGTTGATAAGTTAGTAACCCAGTTGTTAAGTGAATCTGGCTTCCCCATTGACTTTGCTTGTGAGAAGCAAAGGGGATCATGTGACCCCAGGACACGGCAGCAGTTATAAATATGCAGTCAATTACCAAGCTTCTGAATTTTGATCATATGATCATGGGGATGCTGGAAAGGTTGTAACTATGAAAAACGGTCATAAATCAGTTTTCCAGCACTGTTGTAACTTTGAACAGTCACTAAATGAACTGTTGTAAGTTGAGAACTACCTGTAATATTTTTTTAAAGCATTTGGTTTTTTTTCTCTCAACCAATTGTTACATTTCACTAACTTTTTTCTTTCTGTGCTGTTGATTAATATGCTCAACTAACTCTAAAATACTAATGTTTTCATTGAATTGATGCATGTACAAGACCAAAATTCACTAACCTTACCACGGCATGTTCTTACAGATGAGGATCGGAGTGATAATATTGTGATAATTTCTAATGAGGAGATTCCTGAGTACATTATTACTAGTGGTGAAGATCAACATACTAACCTAGAAAATGAGCTTGATTCTGATGGTAATTCAACTACAACCTTTCCACGACTCTTTAATTTAATTAAAGTACCATGTAATTTATTAGCCTGATATTATTTTTGCTTCGATTCATTTTAGTTTCATAAATGCTTTCCGATATATTTTTAACAGTGTTACAATTAACTATCAACTAAGGATTGATTTTTTTTATTTTTAAATAAATTACTTAATTATCAGTACTGAATATAAATTTAATGGGTATCAGCAAACAGTTGTTCATAGACTAGTTTTGGTTGTTATTACCAAAAGCCTATAATTTTTTTGTGAATTTCAAGTGAAAACAATTATACTCAAAAGCTATCTTAGCAGTTCTGTGCATATTTATTTGGAATTACTAACTGGATTTTGAATATTAATTTCAACAAGATATGTGTCGTAAAGCATAGATCCAGGCATTTGATTATTAAAACAAAAATGAGGAAATATGGACAGAAAAATGACAAATAAAATGTACAAAGTGAGCAATAAGGATACAGTTACAAAATTCCTATGATCATAGCAATGTTTTTGTCCCAGTCAAGTATATTCATGTTAATGGCAGCAAATACAAGTTCAAAACTTATTGCATATTATTTAAAAAAAAATCCTCTCTAGCATTTCAAAAACACTGTTAGAAAGGCACTGATGCAAATGATTTAAATTCAGGTATATTCTAATCAAGAACTATAAACTTAAAGCAATTGTAATGGAAAGGAAGACTCTAAGTAATGAGCTCCAAAGTAATCATGGTTGGACAAAAAAATTGAATGACTCTTGTAAAACCTTTAAGTCTAACATATATGCTCCCTTTCGTTTGACTTTCCACATTCTGCTACACCCTGGTTATGGGATGGCAATTAATTTGGTGTTGTTTGTTTTGTTTTGTTTGTTTTACTGTTTAGATTTTCGTTGAGTTTTTAGTTCTGTCTTCCTTTTTCTTTAATATACCTTGTTTTCTTTTCATTTTTTAGTATATAAGCTATCCAGAGTCACTCTGGAATCAGGCAGTCTCTGAATTGAAATAACAAATAAATCTTGTTATTCACTAATAACTCTGAAAGTAATCTCTCTGAAAGTAATAATGGCAATCTCCTTTAAAAACTTCTTCAAGTTGAATCTAAGAGAGGCAGGTTTTCGTTCTCCCACATATAGGGACTCTTTGTGATGTTGTTGGCCTTTTCTTTATTTCCCCTTCTTTTTGGCAATAATATTCATTATACATTTTTCCCTCTCCTAAGCCGTATTCACTGCAACTTGGTTTGAAATCAGATTCATCTGTATTCACTTTATAGTGGAAGAAACAATTTGTTGAAGGGAAAACCTTTTAGCAATTAACATGTACAGCTTAGCAAAGAGAGAGAGAGGTAGCATTGAAGATAGGTAGTTTTTCTGGATTTCTGTCAGACTATTGTGTTTGTTGTAAAACAGAACTTGGTATTTAATTTTCCTAAAATATTTGCAGTAAAAAGCCAGGTACTGAGTTTCTCACAAAGGGCTGGAGGGAGGCAGGGAGGAATGTTCACAAATTCAGGAAATTGTGACTGAGGTAATCATCTCCGTGTCCTTCCATTTGTTTTTGTGGAGTGAAGTCAAAATTTTATTTTATTGTCTTTTATTTCACTAAAATCTGGCCCTTTAGCATATTCAGAGTGTGTTTTTGTCATAATTCTTAGAACTCTGTTAGAGTAGAAGGAAAGTTGAAGCACATTCAATTTGGTTGCCTAAAAGCCACATAAAGGATTCAGTTATGGCAAGATTTAAACTGGAAACATTCAGATTCACTTAGCACAGTAGTTCCTATTTCTCCACCTCTTAAAATCATTTAATATATGAGTAGTAATTTTGTTAAGGGAAGGTCTTCAGTGAAGGATTTCAGTCTTTTCTATTTCTATAATAAGGAGCATATTTTGCTGTTTGAACTTTGAATGTTACAATCATATAACTAGACAGGATATCAAGGGAGCTGTAATCAGATCCTCACTTTTTGAAAGCTAGGCGATTGGATTATGGCTGCAGCACTGGAGGGGGAGGAAGACGTTGGATAAGCAACTCAAGTTGAAAGGATTCACACACATATCCTCAGTGCCATGGTTTTAATCTGATTTTCCTCTCCCTACTCCACTGCAGCTGCTATTAAAAGTGTTAAAAATGGCAGGAGAAATGATCAAGATCTTCCAGCATTATATCTTCTTTGGTTCACAGTGGCCTACCTTACTATAACCTACAGTATATAGTGAGAGCTGTTATTCTCACTTTTTCATATAGTGTTGATGGAGAAATGAATGTAGCTATTACACATACAGTTAGAAGACTGAGTTCAAACTCTGGATCAAGCAGACCCTGACAAACCATTTTAGCCATAGTTCCTGACCTGTCAAGTAAAAATAAAGACACACTGGTCAAGGATTAATGAGATAAGACTATAAAATGTTGTGTTCATTAAATGGGCTTCAGCTATTATTTTAGCTGAAAAATTAGACATGAACCTATAAACAAATAATGTTTAGTTTCATTTGAAAAAGCATGGAGTTTGTTCAGTATACATTCTTCATATAATATTATACTATAAGTGTTTCTCCCTATATTTGCTGGGGAATTGTGAGAGTTGAAGTCCACCCAGGGGTGAAATTCAGCAGGTTCTGACAGGTTCTGGAGAAAATTTCTGGTTCAGAAATTTCAGACAGGTTCTGAAATTTTCAGCAGTTCGGAGAACTGGCAAATACCACCTCTGGCTGGCCCCAGAGTGGGATGGGAATGAGGATTTTGCAGTATCCTTCCCGTGCCACGCCCACCAAGCCACACTGCACCCACCAAGCCACGCCCACAGAACCGATAGTAAAAAAATTTGGATTTCACCACTGCAAACATGTCAAATTAATTTTATCAATATGGCTAGTAAAGTCTTTTTCCTGGAATATGCACTTATATATCTTTTTTAATTTTACATTTAAACATCAATTCTAAATATATTTGCATAACTCAGAACTTGGACAAATCATATTTCAGCACCACCAGTGGTGAAATCCAATTTTTTTTTACTATTGGTTCTGTGGGCGTGGCTTGGGCATGATGTAGCTTGGTGGGCATGGCTTGGTGGGCGTGGCAGGGGAAGGATTCTGCAAAATCTCAATTCCCACCCGTCTCGAGGAGAAAGATACTGCAAAATCCCCACTCCTGGGGGAAGGTTATTGCAAAATCTCCATTCCCACCCCATTCTGAGGCCAGCCAGAGGTGGTATTTGCTGAGAACCAGAGGTGGTTCTCCAAAATACTCAAATTTTCCGCTACTGGTTCTCCGTACTGCTTAAAATTTCTGCTACTGGTTCTCCAGAACCTGTCAGAACCTGCTGGATTTCACCCCTGCATCTTTGGCCCTAAATAACTTTATTTCTAAATAAATTTCATTTATATAAATGTATTAATTATTGTATTAATTATATACACTGTGAACCTTAAAATAACTTAGTTGCACAGGAATGAAGGCAGGAAAAACCCTACAAAGAATCCATTTTTAAAATATATTGTTAGGATTCAGTTTTACTTTTTAACTACTTCCACAGTACATTTGCTGTAGTATCTCTTAAGTTCTCAGTTCTGTATTTGATTTCC
>JANHFK010000397.1:84646-87146 GCA_036250565.1 Sibynophis collaris
TCTCCTACATGGTGACAGCAATGTAGATAGATACAATGTACAATTCACCTATCAGGTTCTCCATACATTATAAAAATCCAGCTGGTTGGTTTTGAAGCTAGATGTATAATGTGTTTCTTCCTTCGCAAGAGTTTTTTCTAGAAATACAGTAATAGAGAATATAGTTGAGATTGGATCGTCCGGTAATTGGGTGAGTGATTTGGGAATACCACGAATATTGCTTTCTTGTATCTCTTCGGTTATCTTTGCTCTAGCCAACAGTGGTGATGGGAATACATGCCTAACAACTATATTATCCAGAAACTAGCTCCAGAATGTAATTTTCTGGGTGCAGCAGCACTATCTGGCTGACTTTTTAGACAGCTTCAGGGCTGGCTGACACCATTGTTAACCATGCTTAGGGCTGTGAAACTGCTTTGGGAGCCATCTCAAGGTCAAGTTGCCAATAAATTCTCGGCAGCTGTTTTATACTTCTATGTAGCATTTGTCTCCAAAAGAAAAAGGTGAGACTAGAGCAGTTGCCAAGATAGATTATGAATAAGTAGGCCTGTTCTTTACAATCATCACGAGCAATTGATTGACTCAATTCCAGAATTCCTCACAGTACCTCTGATAATATGGTAAAGATCAGCCATCGAAAACAGACTGACTACCGGTGAGGTTTTTATGGATGGCCAGTATTAAATGTATATATATACTTTTGAGAGGGGCAGCCTCAGTGGTGAAATCCACTTACCTTCACTACTGGTTTGGGAACGGAAGCGCACGTGCACTACACCCACGCCCCTCTTCTGCACATGCACAGAAGGTAAAAAATGGGATGTAATGACGTCCTGGTGGGTGGATGTAGCTTCCTGCCGCTGGCGCTACCGGTCGCATGAGCCGGATAGAACCAACCGGATTTCACCGCTGGGCGGCCTTTTGATATTTAAACACTTGATTTCAAAATGTCTTTTAAGGATATTCAGGAGGCAGTCTATCCCAAGATTAAAAATCTTACTAATTTTAAGAGTTTTAAGTGTATATAAGGCAAGACCATAGTCCCAGAGCTTTATTTTGGCTGTTTCCAAATTGAAAACAGGATCCACATAAGACTGTGTCTTCATTATGGATTTGTATCCATTCCACAATTCCGACTTCTGAAATTCGTTGGAAATAGACATTCACTTTAAGGGTGATTCAGCTAAACTCAGAGGAAATTATCATTATTGTATAACCCTGCGCAAAATCAAAGACTGGTTATCCTTTGGAGAAGAGTTTCATTTAAAGTAGTGGTATTTGGATTTGCCTGTCAGTGCTGCACAATTACTTCCCTTCCATATCCTATCTAAATAGGCATTCAAGAGACTTTTCACAGAAGTGTGCATTCGACACAGGCAGACAGTGAATTGGCTGTTATTACAATCCCACACCCTCATTCTACTAATCAATCAGCAATGCAACACTTGCATGGGCTACCTTGAGTTTGTATTGTTATTATTTTTATTTGCTATGTACTTTAGAGAGCTAAGATCCTTGCCAGGGGAGGGAGAGAAGGGAAAGCATTTTTTTTAAATAAAAGATTTCTAATTATGAAATAAGACACAGCATGAGAAAGGGAGATAGAAAGTGCCTATAAATTATTTTTCTTAATCCCTACTGTTATTTGCCTGTGCACAGAAAAAAATACATGATTTTAAAGGATTCATCCTATCCCCATTGCCTTTGTATTTAGGAGCATGTAGATGCTGTTTCTCCAATTTACAGAATGCAGAATTGGAAGGGATTTGGGAGATCTTTTAGTCTAACCCCCTGCTCAAGCAGGAGATGTTATACCCGTGATGGTGAACCTATGGCACCTGTGCGACAGGTGGCACGCGGAGCCATATCAGTGGGCAAGCAAGCATTGGCCCAGTTCAGCTGCAGCGCACATGCGCATGCCAGCCAGCTGATTTTCAGGCCTCCTGGGCCCACCAGAAGTTAGGAAACAGGCTGTTTCTGGCCTCCGGAGGGTCTCTGAGGGGGGGGGAGGCCGATTTTGCCCTCCCCAGACTCCTAGAAAGCCTCTTTGCAATCGGGCCATTGCGTGGGGAGGGGCGCATTGAATTATGAGTGTGGGCACGTGTGGGCACAATCCCCCTGCGCTCCCCCCCGCTTTGGCACATGACGGCAAAAAGGTTAGCCATCACTGTCCTATACCATTTCAAACAAAAGGTTGTCCAATCTCTTTTCAAAAACCTACAGTAATTATTTATTTATTTTGGCAATGGTAGTATGTTACTCATTTATTGCAACAAAATTTTGGATCCAATAGATAGTTGGTTATGTAAGTCCCTTTTGCCTTTATTCCTTTATTCCATTTATAGGGTTATATTTTTCTGCAGGCCCACTGTGTATGTGTGTAGGTATGTGTGCAATGGATAATTGCTGGGTTTTAAAAAATATGTGCTTTTAGTTCTTCTCGTTTTTTCTCTTTTTCTCTCTTCTTTTCACCTAAAATCCCTTCCTTTTAGTCAAGATA
>JANHFK010000397.1:91137-101994 GCA_036250565.1 Sibynophis collaris
AGATAGATAGATAGATAGATAGATAGATAGATAGATAGATAGATAGATAGATAGATAGATAGATAGATAGATATGGAATATTCGTAGGTCTCTTTTGTTTTCTTGCTAGAGAAGATGCTATTGTTTTTACCCTGATAATAGGAGAACTGTTTACAGTAAATACTCTAGCAATGGTCACTTACACTCATAGTTTCAAAAGCATCAGAACATGTGACACTTCCGTTCCTTTCCAAGTAGTTCTGCTTGTTGGCAATTCTTGCTTGTTTTGGCTCAGTTTCATTGCTTCTTGTCAATAGCAATCCGTGAAGAGGTCTGGGATTGAAGATGAATGGACTTGTGCTCAGAAACAAGAAGCTTTCTACTGCTATACTCATCAGATGAATGGCCACCATGTTGGGAATACTCTAGCCATTAAGTATGCACTAGAGATAGTATTTAAATCAACCTCCACTAAGACAAAAATAAAAGGAAGACTATACAGTTTGGTAAAATACAATATTGTATACTGTATATACTTAAGGAAGAAAATGTACAAAGCAGCAGAGAAAAACATTATTAGAAGGATATTATAAACACTGGGCCCCTCTCTTCCCATGTTGGAAAATTGCCACAGGTATCCAGAATCATGACTTGCTGGACAGAAATCACTTCACCCTTCTCATGTTAGAAAAAACACAGAAGCTGCTTAAATCCACCTATTATTAACCAATGTCATTATTCACATCCTATTCTGCTATTGTATCATTATACCAGAGATCACTTTCCACCAGCATTACCTGGAAAGCATTAGGGACATACACATTTACATATATGTTTTTTCCCCCTTCAGAGCGTCATTAAGATTGTGGGAATTGAATCTCTTGCTTGCATCCTTTGCATAAATACATGGCAACTTAGCAATTGATGTTCAAATAGCTTAATAGCACGAGGGGGTGGTCATTTAATTGCCCCATTGAAATGTTAACAGAAACTGATATGGCATAGAATAGACTTTAATGGTTGTAGTGTAGCACTAATGTCTTCATTCACTTGCAAAATTGTTAATTAGGACACTTTGGTAGTTCATTTTCTTCGGTATTGAAGTATTTAGTGCAGTAAGAAAATTCACTCTTGTATATGTGGTCTTTTGGGAAAGTAAGGTTTAAAATATATATTCCATATTCAAGAGCAACATAATAAATAGTAAATAAAATTAGTTTACCTTTTTTAAAAAATTGCATAAGTTACTACGGGTTTCAAATTGACCCAAA
Source organism: Sibynophis collaris (assembly GCA_036250565.1). Lineage (NCBI taxonomy): Eukaryota > Metazoa > Chordata > Lepidosauria > Squamata > Sibynophiidae > Sibynophis > Sibynophis collaris. The sequence continues at coordinate 92,388 of JANHFK010000397.1, forward strand.
TATGCTGCTATCATAAAAATATTCACATTCTATAAGTATTTTAATTAACAAGAGCAATAAGAAGCAGATTCCAATAGCCTTATAAGAAAAGTTGTAATATTTTAAAATATGTCATAAAAGAATATATGGTATACTGATCTTTCTTAAAATCATTTAAAAAACCGAAGCAGCTTTTTTCTAAGAAAAAATATAGAATATTGACTTAGGGAAAACAAAGTATTATAATTGCATTAGGATTCTTTGTTATTTCTAACAGATTGTATGGTAGTAATGAGATCTTGAAAGATGGCACCTTTATCATTTAATTTTGTTTGATTTTACTTCAGAATAAGATTATTTGATAAATTTGAGTGCAGTAAGACAGACTGCACTGCAATTGCTCTGGTGGTAAGTAGTATTGTAAATGTTACTGGCTTTAATGGTTTCCTGGCAACATAGTCAATAAAATATTAAAAACAGCAGGGGTTTTTTATAGTTAAAAAAAGAAGACTGTGATTCCCAAATGGCCAAAAATGCTATTTTGTGTATCCAGTAATATTCAGATTATCATACATTACTCCCACCAAAAGAGCTATGATCTTAAGAAATATAAAATAATGGATTGCTCCCTAATGTTCAGAATTTTATATTCATTAGTTAAATCAATTCTTTATTTTCCATGGAGCATTTTTGTTCTTAACTACAAAGGTTCTTGTAAAGAGACCTGACGTTCAGTTTCATTTACTTGTATATATTTGAGAAAGTACTTATGTGGGATCACAAATATGTTCACAGGAGCTATCTCCAGTTGTGCAAGTTTAATCACAGTCCCAGAACATTTTCTTTGTGACTTTATGCAAATGTATTTACATAGGAATGGATCTTGGATCCTTTAAAGAAGGCAACAAAGTTGAAAACTGAAGCCAACAAATAAATGAAGGTTTCTCTAAATCCATTGGATAATAGAGGCAGTGTTAAGGCTAACCACAGTGTTGAACTAAACAGAGGGATTACTCCTGGGTTTTGCATCAGTTGTTTTCTGCTGGGTGGCCTCACTTGTCAAAAAAAAAAAGTTTAACTGGGAGACATTCACATGGCACATTGAGAAAAGAAGTATGCGTAATTCCATCAAAGCTCAGAAATCAGTCATTAATTTATTCTAACCTCCAATTGTTGGTCATTTGTGAAACATCTGGCCTCTGAGTCACTGAAATCTCAACCTAAATGCAATGTTGTCCCTTCCAGTAAGTGCACTGGAAGCAGTGAACAATTTGTCCGTGGTAACATATGTATCTGAGGATGTCAAACAAGAGAATGTATTTTTTCCTAAGTTCAAACATTCTTCATCTCTAAAATTTTGAAAACATCCTATAAATACTTTGTTCATATAATTTATTCTGAAAATCAATGTGTTGTTCATTTCATGTTAGGAAAAGTTCTGCAATTTTTTTTAAAAAAAGATAAGATACGAGATAGATATTCAGTTATAAGGTGAGCTGCAATTCCAAAACAGTTTCAACTGAAATTGATGTTAGAGATAGGAAATGCATGAAACCTTTCTGGAAAGATCTACTTTATTGTCCATATTGCCAAAATCATTGTTATTATAATTGTTTTAAAGTGAGACCTAGACACTTCTGACTGCGCTCTGATGTGATATGGCAGGTCCAGACAATTTTTCCAAAAACTTTGCAAAAAAATGCTGTGAAAGAGTTTTTGCAATCTTAAGCCCTTCACAAAATATAGGGAGAAAATTGGTTGTTTTATTTTATGAAAAACATAAGAAAACCATTACATTATAATTATGGACATTATGAAAAACATAAGAAAATCACTACATGACAATTTTGTATCTGCAAGATAATACAATTCAAAGCTCAAAATATTTGTGATTGGAACTTCGGCCCCAAGTATAGTAATAATTAAACGTATGCTATTTTAATCATAAGCTTTCTTACCATTAGAGGATTACAAATGCAATTCTAAACTGACATGCTACAATTTTAACTTGCCTGGATACAGAGCCACCAAACTGATTTATTACACCAAACTGAAAGAAATTTTCAGGAGAGAATTGGAAAATACACAGGCAGCTATCATAGTTTTGTAGTAATAACTACCTACATTAAATTATTGTGTATTTGTGCACATGTATCCAAGAAAGTATGCATACATATTCATCACCCTGTTCTCTTTCAGGGTAAATAACATGCAAGGAGCAGACAAGAGGTAGCAAATAATAACCCAAAGAATTAAGGCATAGGCATGAGATATGGTAGAAGAAGAAAAAGAGAATTATAAATAAGTCTAGTTTACACTGACTTTGTTTATTATAATAAATGTTATACTTTTCAAAACTTTCCCAAACCATCTTTGGTTCCATAAGTCACCTCCTACATTGCCTTTTATTTTTTAAAGTTCTCTTTTTAAGGAACTCATCATTTTCTGATAACCATGACTTTTTCAGTGTTCCTTTTTTCATCCTTTTACTCACTATATTTGTAATTTGATCTTCATTTAATCTCTGTATGATCAATGTTATTTTTTTCATACTGGTCACTCACTTTAATATTTCGTCTACATTCTCTCCTCACTCTTTTATTGTTGACCCCATGTCTTCTTATTTTATCATCTTCTTTTCCCATTGCACTGAACTGAGTCTGTTATTTCTTCTAACCTATGCAGCTTTTACTTGCATGTAACAAAATGGTAGAAACACAACCTTATATACTGTATGTCTATTTTCACCTGTTTCACAAACAGACCGCATACAATCCCCTACCTCTTTACCATTTCCACATTGCTCTATCCATGTTCCCATCTTTAAACGATTTCTGACAAGAAATTTTTGGATTGCTTTGCTTTTTGTTCTGCTTTTTATAAATCGTAATAATTTATTCCTTTGCCTTTATCAAACACAACTGATTTGGACTTTAATTCAAATTTTATCTCCTTGCTACCTCATACAATCTGACATTTGATGCAGATAATTTGGTTGCTTAGCCAACCATATGGCATACCAAAATATACATACCATCAAGGAGTTAGTTCCTGTTATTCTATTTATTCTCACATGCGTTTTATTTTACTCATTTGCATTTAGCAGTCAACCTTCAACACTATATTCATAATTACATAATTCAGACCAATACCTTGAGGAGGTATTGTCATTATTTATGGAGTTATCTTTACAGCCATCCTGCCCACAATTTTAAAGTTGATGCTTCTGATTTAATCAGGGAGTTTTGTTCTGAACAATGCTCAGGATTGGTAAAACTTGTACATAATTAAAAAGAAGTTGGTGCAGTGAGTTGGAATCACAGAAGCAAAACCATACCTCTGTTCATACAATAGGGATTTTCTTGCTTCTCTCCAGTTCTTACAGCCTCTGAGTTCTCCTCAGTGCCACTTCTGAAGTTTAGGGGAGAAAAATCCTCATGAGCAATGGGATGAGACATTGGTGGGAAAGGACTGCAGCAGCCCACAGAAATTAGAATAATTTGGCAAAACATGCCCTGTGTAATACCTTTCTACAGGATCACCTTTACATCCAAGCCAGTGATAGCAGAAAATACAAGAGTTGGACTAGTGAATTCAATATTCCAAAGCAAGAGAAATATGATAAAAATTAATACTTCTTCTATTAATGAAAGCCTACATGTTTTAATGTAAAATTGAAATATAGGGTGATTTTTTAAAATGATTTTCATTAAATAAGCAGTTGACAATGTGACCTCATGAAATGCTTTATTCCTAGTATTATACTTTTAATATTATTCTCCCAAATGACATCCTTGTACTGAAAGAAAAAGGCTGGGTGTCTTCCACCAGCCTTCAATTGTTGTTTTGACTTTGTTCTTTTGTTATATTGTATATAAGTCAATGCTGATAAATCGTCAACAGAGAAAAATAGTTTTATCAATTTTATTTAGAAATCAATTTTATTTTAAGACATATCTGCACACATAAAAGTCCTTAGAATGATTCTATAGTTGATTTTATCTTTGTATGTTAAATGAAAAAGCACGATTTGGAAGCCTGTTATTTCTTTCAAAAATCCTTTAAGGTATTTTGGTGCTGCTTTTAATGTTGTGGGTCAGAATCACCCTAATTTTGTAACATATATTTTAAATATATGTAGAAGGAGGATATGGATAATGCAAAGAAAATCCATAAAATAATAATATAAAGTTAAATATAATCAGAGGAAGGTAGAAGGTATTTCCCAGAATCACATTTCAATTTTTCTAACCCATCATTTCAGAAACATTGATGACAAAAATACTATGAAGATAGTGAAGATGAGAGAAAAATAACTTTAAACAGCTTGTGAAATGTAATGTTTGAAACTGTGCTTTGAGAATTTGCAGATTATGACTTGCATAGTGACTCTTTCCAGCTCCCTGGGAAATGAGCTGTTGACATTCCTTTGGGTCATCATCTAAGATAAGAGGGCAGCCACAAGGATTTAGCAGATAAATTCATCCAAAAAGACTTTATCCATTTCACTACAACTTGGGAAATATTCATGTCAAATAGCATCATTAATATAAACCCATGAACTGTTCAAAGTAAGCCATATTTTTTTTAAAAAATCAAATAATCAGAATAGTAACTTCTTTAAGATTTTAAGATGTAATTCATTATTTACTTATTTCTTTTGCTTAAATCAATCTTTCTTCAAAAGTCTCTGAAACAGAATTGGGATCTTTTGCCACAAACGTTTTATCCTGTATCTTAAATTCTAATAAATTGGGTTCCTAATTTATTATAAGCAGAAGAATTGATTTTTTATTTTATTTTTTTCTGATTAAAGGGAAAAAACAAGATATTTAAAGTTTACTTTGGGGTGTTTTTAAAAAGATAACTTCTTTAATACATTAAAGTAGATTTTTCCCTTGATGATTGATTAGATGGGAGCTGACGAGACAAGAAATACATATCACTAGAGGCAATTATTTTATAAATAAAGAGAAAAAACTTTTTGACTTGAACTAGAGTGATACTATATTGACTGAATATGCAGCAGAGGTTCCCACAATGCACTGTGAAAACCTAGGCTAACAAACACCCTGCTGTGTTGAATCCCCCCCTCCCCAAAAGACAAAAGGACAATGAAACAGAAAGCTTACCACCGGTAGCTTTCCAAAGGACAAACTAGGCAAACTATACATCTCCACCACTCCAATTTTGTCAGAATGCTAATGAGCTTGCTCTGATCTTTACTCGGCTTCCCGTGTTTTCTACATCTTCAAGGACCACATGGCGCTAGCAAAATAAAGACAACTAAATGAGAATTTCGAATGCTTTTTGTGTAAGGACCTGGTGCCTTTCAGCTGATGTGCTCGTTGAATATTCTCAACTTGAAAGAGTACAACAGGGGGTTGGGTATGAACTTTTTAGCGAGGGGAAATTTGTACAAAAGTAAATTAGTGTATGGTGAAAAATATGAGAGAAATTTCTGATTAATTTCCACTCCATAATATCAATGACACCTTCAGCCCCACTCATACTCTTCTAACAAGAGATGCTGATAAAAGATGAATGATTCTGTGTTGCTCATGGTGAATGTTTAGTGGTTTTTTAATAGCAGTCTTCTACATAAAAGGCACCAGGAAGTACTCTGCTTTAGCAGTTGAGATCACTAGTTAATAGGATGATGTCTTTTAGCTTTTGTCACAAGATTATGAGAAAGGATGGGTTTCTGGTCTGTTCATGGCAGAGTTTGGAGTGCTGCTTGAGTACAAATACTAAAATACAGGTTTCTCACCATTATTTGTCATACAGAGCAAAAGCCTTTTAGTGCAACACCTTTTCATTTTTATTTTAACCAGTTCTTTTTTTTCCTCCTCACTGATCTCTTATTTTCCCCTCTAACTGAACTAGCCACAAAATGTCCTTCTTTGGAATACATGCATGATGATGTATTTATAGCACAATGTTTAAATTATGTATTGTTTGTTCCAAAGAAATCATGCAAACCAAATCTAACCTTTTTAAAGATAAGAGGGAGAGAGATGACAAACTTCAGAAACTAGTCACAGAACTACAAGTCTTATTAAGTAGTAAATGACATTCTCTTTTTATTAGTAGAAATGTATGTGTTTCAAAGGGCTTAGTTTCACAGCAAAAACTGTATTGTATAACAGTTGAACATTTCTGCCAATTTGTGAATTTGAGGACATTTTTGTTCTGTAAACAGTTTCATTCATTTTATTAATAAATTTCTAGCCATGCAATCAACATTTAGCTAAGTTATAAAGATGCACAAGCACAAGTAACTGTTTTTAATTCTGCTAAGGCCTATTTCCTTTGCCAAAACCAAATTGTGTTACATATATAAGCTAAAACAATTGCAGTGGAAAGATCACTTCTGCTCCTGTATCTCCTACATGTTACGCACAATTAGAAATCCGTAGACCTAATGCATAGACCTAATCTACTTGTAGCTGTCTTACTCTCTGTAATTCATCAAAAACAGGTACTGGTCATTAGCTTTGTTAGTAGTACAATGGGAAGAGTGCAGAGGTATGAGTTCTTCATAAACACAATCCAAGTGGAGCTCTCCTCCTCCTAGGTACTGAAAAGTCAAATCCTAGATCTCTTCAAAATGAAAGGTATTGTTTTTAATCTGGAATCTGTGGTTAGAGGTGAGCACCTGGCTATAAAATTGTGTTTCTTTGGTGATAGGACAGGTGAAATGAAGATTATCTTTTCTATTGAACTTCATACATTAATATCTTTGAGGTTGTGAGAAAGTACACACACACACACACACACACACATTTTTCTTTATATAGATACTCTTGTTACATGTTGAGGCATGATTCCTGCTGTACCTCATGTCAGTTCACGAAGCCTCCAGCCTCCAAAAGCAGCCGTTGGGGAGGACTGTGTAAGGTGAAGTGCAATGGAAATATGGGGAAAGTGTGCAGAAGTTAGATACCAAATTGAAATATACTACTACATGAGTAATTTTGGGCCTATGAAAAGAAACATGAATCCTGTACTATATTATTTTAGACTTCAGTAGGACCATTATATTTTTCAATAGACTTTATATTTTAAAAAACTCCCAAATGTAAAATGTTAACATGTTAAATGGAGGTTGGGCAACCTCATCTTTCATTGTTTTATTGTTTCTACATTTATGAGTAGTTTTGTTTTAATATAAGAAACTTTAAAAGAGGCAGCTTCTCATAGTAACAGTCTACTGTTGAGAGGACTCACTTTCAGGTTCAATTCTTGACAGCAACCCCTCCCATGCCCTGACACCTATTACTGCCTGACTTCTTCTGCGGCTGCTTGCAGCCACTCATAGCAGAACTTCGTGAGACTCATCGCTGCCACTCGCACATGCAATGACACAACTGGCCACTCAACTTCTTGCTGTGAGCGGCAGCACCAGTGCAACGAGCCTCACGACGTCCTGCAAGTAGCCGCAAGTAGAAACAGAAGAAGTCGAATCTCCAGAAAATAAGACCTGGTGCTTATTTTGGGGCCTAAAAGAAAATAAGGCCGGGTATTATTTTCAGGGAAACACAGTATATACATATATAGTACATATACATATACAGTACACATACACATATACAGATACATATATATTTCAACATATAGAATTGTCTTTTTGTCAATATACTGTATTTGTTTTTACTAAAAAGCTAATGCTCTAGTTTTTATATTGGTGGTTTTTTTTTTACTTTATTACAGTTCACTGTTTGATTTGAGTAATAGGAAGTGGCTTAATAGAGGAGAGTTCAAGCAATTAGCATCATCAGGTTTTGTCTACTCTGTCTCATATATATTGCAATTCTTGGGAATAAGTAAAATTTTACTAAACTTCTCCAAAAGATCGAACTAGTGGCTCAGACTGATTTATTTTGGATTCTTCTGATGCATAAACATACAGAACATTCAAAATAATATTTTATTTTAGAATAAAGTCTGATTTCTAGCAATCTAGATGTTGAACTTTTAACATTAACAAATAAACCCCATAATTACTTTCTTGATTGGAATAATGATACAGAAATCTGGATGACTCAATGATTGCACTTTTCAGCATTTCTTTCATATTTTTGCTAAAACAGAGAATTCTTCATTCTCTTGCTAACCACTTGTAAGGGGCAGATATAGATAATTGTTTAACAGATAACAAAGGAATCTCAAGATGATCTGTAACTACAGGGTTTTCAATAATTTTTTCTTCTTCCCCATGCTCAAGGAACATCATTATCACAATTAAGGAATTATAATTTAAATTAATAATACAACTGAATCAATTTATTTAATGAATAACAAATGTGGCAATAAGTCCAAATGCTGGGACAGACCAAGTGTGTTTAAAGATAAAGACCTTCTCAAGTTCAGTTCAATTCCTGGTGACTATATGGACACATCCGTATAGCTTTCTTCTCAACAATTCAGAAATGCCAGAGTTGACTCAACTGTCTCCTTTAGAGATTTTTTCTTTCAAATTCTCAGCCTAATTTATAGCCCTAGGATTTTTGGTGGTCTCCCAACTAAATACTAACCTGTTTAATCCAAATCTTCTTGATGAGAAGGATTTCCAGTGTGTATCTATGAAATTGCAAAGATTGATAGTGATTATTCCATCTCATCCACCCATTCATATTTTCAGTATGTAAAGAAGTATCTTAATCTGAAGTCACCCATAAATTACTGTTGCATTATACTTAATGTCTGCATTTCACCATGTTTAAATATTTATTTGTTGCTCCTGCATTTTATTGTAATCAACACTGATTCTAACAGTGGTCCTGTCATCATTAAGAACTTTTATTAGAAATCTGGCTTATTAGTGTCATCGTTGATGTGAGTTAGAACATTTACAGGAGTATATTAGCCTAAAGGAGAAAGTGTATCATTTTATACAGTTCCTTCAAACATTCCTTAATTTAATTTTACTTTCAAGTAGCCAATTAAGTGACAGATTCCTCTATAGATTTATTCATATAAATCGCTAATAGAAGGCATCACTTGTATTTAAAGGGCAACAGATCAAATATTTTTTGCTCATTACTTGAGAAGGCTTGATTTGCAGAGAAAAATCCACTCTATAATAAATTGAGCCTATAAATTTATGTCTTCATTAATTAATACAGATTTAAAAGTCTCTTGCACTGAGTCATAAATTGTATAGTTCCAAATTCTACATTCTCTTTCAAATTGTCATTATTATTAAAAATAAATAAATGACTCCCAGCATCTCTGGGAGGTTCACAAAGTATTTTTTTTCTTTTTTTCTTTGAATTATTCTGATCTGTGATGTTATTAAATATCATTAGGGTCATTATTGGCTAATGTCAGGATGTTTCATCAGTCAATCATAAAATTTAATAGATTGGACGTTGACTTACCTGAACGTCCCTTCTCGGCGTTGCTGCTGGAGAAATAAATCAGTAATTTTTAGCGTTAGTGTTTCTGTATTACACATAGGGGTGAAATCCTCCCTGTTCGGATCGGTTCTGGTGATGAGGGAGCGGTGGCAGTGGCTGGTTCAGAGAACTGGTAGCAATAGCAGCACAAGGCTCCACCCACCCACCCCAACGTGATCACTTCCTGGTTTTGTTTTGTTTTTTAAAGCCTATTTTCCCTTCTGGTT
>JANHFK010000397.1:102094-113796 GCA_036250565.1 Sibynophis collaris
CATCTCCAGGAACAGAAGCCGACCGCCCTCCACCTTGGCTGTCTGAGAAGAGGCAGGCTGGGCGGCGAGCCCCCCTCCATCCCTCGTGCAGAAGCACCCGCCCTGCCAAACAAGTCGCAATCCACTGCTTCATGGTAATGCTTCTTTTTCCTTCCCAATTGGAAAGAGAAGGGGAGTTGAATGCAATGGGGCCCATACCCTCCTCCTTCTTCTCTGCCAATCCCCACACACCTGGAACCGCTCAAAAATACAATGCCCGGGGCCCGAAAAAGTCCGAAGAGTGGAGGCGGCTAGGTGGGTGTGGCTACCTTCGGCGTATAAGATGCATCCAAATTTTGAGCCTCTTTTGGAGGGTAAAAAGGTGTGTCTTATATGCCGAAAAATATGGTAATTAACCCTACACTCCCTGCACACAAATATACAGACACAATCATTTCCCTCTTCTTATGTTTTTAATTCTCCAGATACATTTTTTTTTTTAAAAGGCTACTCAGTCTTATAGGAATGCACTTGTGACTAAAGGCAGCTACATGCATAAAACATGTTTAGAAATGATGGATTTTTTAAAAAATTCTTTCTTCATTTGTAGCCGTAATTAGATATTGGCTTCAGAAATAATGACTGTATCTACTGGGTATGAATGGATTGTGAGGACGAGTATGGTTGCAATGCTTGAAGGTTAACTTCTGTAATGGGGAGTCGTTTCTATCCATGCAGGTTCTTTCATTGAGAACTGTACAGTGCTACCTCAGTACTCATTGTTAATTGGTTCTAGGAAGCACAATGAGTATCAGGCAGCTGACACTGACAAGTTCTAGCTTTTGCATTGAGTACCAAACAAATGATGAGTACTGGGATACAATTTTCACCATCACCTATTGCATTGAGTATCTAATTCAATGAGTTTCAAAGCAGTTAAGTATCAAGGTACCTCTGTATTTGAGAAGCCAGCTAATTAAAAAAAATCATTTATAGAAATTCACCTTTGCTGCTTTGAATTGGGGGAGATGTAACTATCTTTCAAAGGTGAAATCTGACCCCACACTTCTGGCCTTCCAGAAGAGACTAAAAACTTGGCTCTGCTGTTTGGCCTGGAGCTTCGATAGGGATCCAGTACATTAAGATTGATTGATAGGATAGGGAAGATTCTAACTCTCAGGCTGCCTATCATCCATGTTTTTAATTTTTAACTTTTTATTCTATTATAATTGTTTTTATACTTTTTAACTTTTATTATATTGTAAGCTCTCCAGAGTTGCTGAATTAGTGACATGAGGGAAGTAGAAATTCAATAAACAAACAAACTCTTAATATTTTTATTACATATGGCTAAGGATTTCCTCTTTGTTTGAATTAATAATAAAATGTACTGTTGTACTGGAAATTATATAGAATTGTTAAGATTTTCAGTGGCTAATGCAGGTATTTACCAATATTAGCTTAATAGTATTCCATTTGTAATAACTGAAAGTTCTTAACTAGTTGGCACATTGCCTTAGATTCATTTAAAAATAAAGTACTTAGTAATGAAATATTTTGCTTACAGAAGCAAGATGACTTGTCATCAAGGGCATTAATTTTTAAATTTACAGTTTTTTTTGTCATATGGATCACCTGAACTGCTTTCTCAAATTTTATTGGTATGAAATCACTTCAAACTTAGAGTAAGTTAAATCTGCTTTATGGAGTCATACTTTGGTAGCCCGGAGTTGCTTGATAGTGAGATGGATGGCATATTCATCTAATAAATAAATGGTGAAAAAATTATAAGAGACAGTGCAACTGAAAAACTATAAAAGAAAAAAAAAACCAGCTTCATGTTAACAATGTTAACCCTGATATTGTGCCTATTGTTTAAGGTGCTTGCAGTCATGAGATTGGATGATGGTATCATTTAGAGCCCAACCCCCAGTTTGTGGACTGGCACCAGTCCATGGCATGCAAGTAACCAGGCCGCTCTAACAAGCAAAGCCCCATCCGTGGGATGTAGGCAGCACATGAAACCATGCCCGCTCCAGTCCACAGAAATACCTCTCTCCATGGAATCAATCCCTGGTGCATAAAAGGTTGGGGACTGCTAATTTAGAGTCCCTTGGACTGCAAGGTGATCAAACCAGTCAGCCCTAGAAGAGATCAGCTCTGACTGCTCTTTAGAAGGTCAGGTCCTGAAGATGAAACTCAAATACTTTGGCCACCTAATGAGAAGGAAGGACTCATTGGAGAAGAGCCTAATGCTGGGAACGATTGAGGGCAAAAGAAGAAGGGGACGACAGAGAATGAGGTGGATAGATGGAGTCACTGAAGCAGTAAGCATGAGCTTAAATGGACTCCAGGGAATGGTAAAGGACAGGAAGGCCTGGAGGAACATTGTCCATGGGGTTGTGATGAGTCGGACACGAATTCACGACTAACAACAACAACAACAATTTAGAGGGTTCAGTAGACAGTCAAAAAGCTGCACGGTGGATGGAGGATTGTGGCATGAAGATTGTTGGCTTCATCCTGCATAACTTTGTATGGCAGCCCACGTCTTCTTGTCCCTTGGGCTAATCCTATTGATTTACTGACCTCTACTGTGGAGCTTTCAAGTATCCTAGGGAGAGGAAATCTTCCTTCTGATCTGTATCAAGGTTAGATGTTTTATTGCTTGACTTAACCCAGATTTCTGTTCCATTATCTAAAGTTTTAATGCACTCTGTCTGTGTGCCAATGCACTTGTCTTGAAGTCAGTCTTGCTGTTTTCTTGGAAATATTTTTGGCTTGCCATTGCCGTCTTCCTACAACCGAGATTAACAGGCTCAAGGTCATCCAGATGGCTTTGTTCCTAAGGCAGGAGTGCAACTCCTGGTCTCCAGATTCTAGACTGATACCTTCATCTATTACTCTAAATTGGCTACCTACTCTCTAGCCACCCCCAAAATCTATCAAAGTTGTCAAAGTTGTATAGTTAGTTGGACACCTCTTTTCTCTTTATTTCTTTTGTCAGCACTCATTTCTGGGAGAAAGCTCAGTGTTCTCAATATACTCGTGCAGATATTTAATTCTCAATTTAGGATTTGCACAGATAAACAAGCCATTATTGGCGACTGTTGTTATTCACAGGCCGTTCCATTCCAACCCACAACATGGGATAATTAGTCCAATGGAACTGAGAGTTTATGTTCCAAGAAATTGATAAAAAGGATGCTGCAAAGCTTGGTAGCTGTGTAGCAAGAAAATTATGACTGGATAGACTGACAGAAATGAGGAAAGAATCACTGAGGTGGGTTAGTATATTATGTAGAGGGCAAGCTACTGTATATAAACAGGGAGCAAACCCCAGACTCACTAGCACGGAAGATCTTATCTAGTAAGGCGATGAAATCTTTGCAAGCAAACAACCAAACTCACAGACCACCAAAGAACTTACAATTCAACCCCGTGAGGCATATATTCTCCTCTACTGGAAATCCTTTTTTTACATTTAGCTCATGTAATAATATACATTTTGGAGCAGCACATCCAATTTAAAAATATATCTCAAAGTGTTAGTGGGTATTATTACAGTATAAGCAATGACTGCATACCAAAATATTCTCAGAGCTTGGTTTCTTAAAACACTCTTGTTATTGTGAGTATGTTTGTGTGAGTTTGTGATAGAGCTGTGCAAAAGGCCATTTTGTACGTAAGGATTGTGTTCTTAATCCCAGTAGATGGAGGATCTAAATATTTATAGACAGGGAGAACAGGAGAAGGGAGGAGATTGACAGCAATGGATTTATAACTTGTTGGATTGTCTCCCAAAGGCGAAAATGTGGGCAAACTTTCATATCGTTTTCAGAAAAGCCCTGCTGAATATTCCCCAAATAAATTCTCTTGTCTTTTTTTCCTTCCTTTTTCCCTTCCCCTCTCTAGAAGTGGAAAACAACAAAGAAAGCAAGGGTAACTAAGGAAATATTCATTTTTCACCAATTGCTATGATAGCCATTTATGGCATTTGTTATGCAATCTTCATTACGTTAGATATTAAACATAATAAAATGAAGACAGTGTAAAAAATCCAGAAATCGAAAGTTTGGAAGATGGGGAAGGAAAAAAGAGGGAAAGAAGGCTTCAAATATAAGATTACTATAACATTTTAATTCATTTTCTCAATACTAATATGAAACTATTCTTCCAAAGAAGCTTTTTTCACATTCCAAATTACTCTTGCATTAAAAAGATATTGTGTATATATATATATATAAGCAAAATACCACTCACGCATCAGCATAAAATCTCCAGAAAATAAAGCCTACAAATTTGAGGTACTCTCTAAGAAAGGATTTTTCAAAATGACCATCAGGTCATTAATATTTCTTACATTATTATTAACCCATTCTGATACTATTCCCCCTCCCACCTGAAAAGAACTCTGTTCCAACTGCAACTTGGGCATGGGTGTAGCCAGTACATGACTCATCCTGCCTGCGGGCTGGGAGTTTAGACATTTTACATCCCCTCCCCACCTGAAAAACGCTCTGTTGCTAAGGAGTTAGACATTCTACTCCCCACCTGAATGAGAGAGAAGGGGATAAGATAGGAGAGGCTTCTGTGGGGCAAGCCTGAGGGACAGAAAGGGATAGGCAGGATCAATGGGGCTAGCCTGAGGGAGAGAAGAGATAAGATAGAAGAAGCCTCTGTGGGGCAAGCCTGAGGGAGAGAAGGGGATAAGAGAAGATCAATGGGGCCAGCCTGAGGGAGAGAAGGAGAGAGGAGAGGCCGATTCATTAATGTTCAAGCTTTAACTGTCAATTTATCAAGCCTGATGACATAGTTTCGTAGCAAGCACAGGTATCCAGCTACTATATACCAATAAAGGGGAATAGTGTAGCTCAGGGTTGAGATGAGGGGTCCTTAATGCTGTCAGAGCTTGGCTGTTTTTTTGCAGACATTTCATTACTCAAAACTAGGTATAACCAGCACTGATGTTACCTAGTTTGAGTAATGAAATGCCTGCAAGAAAACAACCAAGCTCAGAGAGCACCAAGGACTCCTCATATATGCATGTGTTAGGATCCTCACATTTAAATATACACACATCTTACTATTTTTGCAAATATTTCATCACATAACTGCTAAACTTGCAATCTGGAGCAAAGTTCCATGAAAGCAACATGCACGTGCTTCCACTTTTGTGGACTCCTGTAGGACACATAGAATGTAACCAGCTATACTTCATAAAATCCCTTCTTCCCCATACATTTTAAAGATGAAACAGCCAATCCTTCTGTGCATCTAGCAGTTTAATGCAGGTATTTTATTTTCTCTTAAGGTCTGCTACATAAAACTAGAGTTCTGACTGTGGGTGAAATCTGTGGCACAACAATGCAATTAAAAACAACCTGTTCTTACTTTAATTAACAGGAAATTGTTTGGGTAAAGATGTTGGATTTAAAGCAGCATTTTTAGCAGGGAAAACCAATACCTATTCCTTCTGCTGCTGATGTGGGGATACAAACCAGAATCTAGAAGACAGAAGTTGAAAGAACAAGTTACCAGGGTATCTTGCCTAATCTGGACGATATGAAGATTCATTGGCTCTATTAATCTTAATTCTCTGAAAGTTTTTTTTTTTATGAATCCTTTTTCAGTAAGAGTGTAGTAATATATCATTCATATTTCTGCTATAATTTAGCTATTTATCTCTTTGTCATTCAGTTTAGTTTCTTTTCTTAGTTCTTATTCAAGTTGAGTCATAATATAATTAGTTGATATTCCTGAAGGGAGAAGAAATAAAAATAGTGTGAGTTCTGAAAAAATGCAGCAATCCATAGATATAAATCGTTTTTTCTTCCATGCTGAGAAAACAGTGGTTACATCTTTCTTTTATGTTTGCTTTCAACAGGACATTTTCACAAGGGAGCACAACCAGTATAGATTCTATATCTTACCTACTGTTTTATCTCAATGAAGGGAAAAAGTGATACCCATGTAATTTCTGTGTGTCACAATGTTTTTAAATATGTGGAACAAGAAGAAGCAAAGACAGATCAATTAAATATGGAAGCCTTGTTTTAAAATATTGCATTTGAATCCCAGTATGATTTTTATAGAGATTTACCATAAGGCTTCATAAATCCTTACTCCACAGCTTTGTGGAAAATATCTCTTATTGATTAAAAGATCTAGCAATATGTCATTATTTTATTTATTTATTTAATTTCTTAGACGTATTTAATCTCTTAGAAATGAAAATAAAACTATTAGTTTATACATCAAAGTGCAAGAAATTAGCATGGTACTATCACATGTTAAAATTCTGAAGTTAGTGAAGATAAGGGATAAAGTTGCTAAGGCAAGAATTAGCAGTCCTTAAGCTAGAGAGAATTGTTATTAACCCAAATAAATTTCCTTACAAGGCTACCAAGAAAATGGCCTATGAGGCAGGAGGAAAAAGTCTAGCCTTGCTCTCTGAAAATGAGTTAATGAATAAGGTATCAGTGCTAGAAAGCCTAAATTTCAACTGTATGTATACATACTGGTATAAATATATATTTATATATATTTGTTCCGTATCAAGTAGCTTTAAACAATGTACTGGTTAAAGAATTGCATTTGTCTGCAATTTCCTTTGATTCACTGAGAGTTATTTAAATAGGCAATCCTCAATATTTGAAATTCTATTACACTGTACACCACTGTTATTTAAATAGTTAGCATTTGGGAATCAAAATATGACATTAATCAAAAATTAATATACACTTTAAATAATTAATCAAACATCTAATCCATTGATTATTTTCTCCCTAAAATATATTTATTAGGCCTGGAAAATTATTTGTTCTTTGAAACCAGTGATGCTAATGCTGCTATCCCTACATTTATATATTTCTTAACAACTCAATTTTTACCTTCCATTCTTGCAAGATATAATTCTTGAAATAAGAGCCACTGGTTTTTAAGAAACAGGAACAGCAATGGGTATTGTTCAAATGGTTTTATCTATAGAATAGTACCACATAATATTTATTAATAAAGGACTTTAAATCCAAAATAATAACTAAAATTAAACAGGACATCTAAAATCTACAAAGGCAGCAAGAACAGGGAAAGACTCTGAGCAATTTTTGTGGTAAACTAATTATGAATCCCTCTGTTTAATAAAATTAACATTTAAGGTTTATATTGCATTTTAGAATGTTTTAAGTATTTCTGATATATTATGTTGTACACATAAAAATCCCATAGGGAACATTACCATACTGCAGATGAGAGAAGGTGCCTGACAGGGAATAATTTTATTAAATCTATCTTGTGAATACTTTATAGAGGCAAAATTCAAACCAAGGATATGTTAATTTATAGCAACCTCTCTTTGGTGATAATACCACAATATACTTTTTCTCTCTATCCCTATTTTAAGAGGGAAATACAATTGACGAGATATAGAACATTCACTATTGGGATAGATTCTCCAGCTTTTGTCTCTTTCAAGATTCAGTCCCAAACATCCCGAAAGATTTGGGAAATCTTTGGAAGAAATGATAGAATGAAAAAGAAGAGAAAATGAGGATTTTTTTTAATATAACTATATGCTGATTATAGTTTTATATGTAACTTCTTTATTTAGCAGTAAGCCCCACATGCTTAGTAGAATTTGGATTCGAAGCTCTATGATATTGTCCTTCGTCATTATTGTTCTTCTGTAATGTTTTTGTCTAAGAAATTCTGATTTGAGCACCTGGGGATTTTCCTGCCTCTCCATACTCACGCACAAACATCCTACTTTCATTTTTGAACTTGATAGTTTTATTTAGCAACTACATAATTTGCTACAGTGGTGGGTTGCTACTGGTTCTCACTGGTTCTCTAGAACCTGTAGTGATCATTTGGCATTGGTCTGGCCATGTTCCCGAACTGGTCCTCACCTCCCGGGCAGCAGAGTACATGTGCCCTGCAGCCTGCCTGCCTAAACTGCCTTCTCATATGGTGCCTGCTCTTTAACTGAGCTATTGCATCCTCCTACCTACAAGTAAGTATTCAGACAATCATCTGTGCCTCGCTAGGCTCGAACTAAAAAAAAAAGCCTCCCCCCACTGGTTGCCTGAAAGAAAGAGAGGGAGGGAGAGGGCAGGGGAGGAGAGGGGAGGGAAGGGAGAAAGAAAGAAAGAGGGAAAAAATCACTTTTCACTCACTTTTCAGCTGGGAGATAGCTTGGCAAAGAAGGGGGGGGAAACGTTGTCGCTTTGCATCTCCAAGCTAGCAGCATGGGATTCTGGGAGTTGAAGTCCACAAGTCTTAACGTTGCAAACTTTGAAAAGCCTGCTCGGGAGAAGGTTTTTAATTGCAGAAGCGACGGTTTTATGTTTTTGAAGTTTTGGGGTTTGTGCAATATGGGTTTTAACCTGGGCCACCATGTAGAATAGATCAGGCTGGAGTGTCTATTTCAGTGGTTCTATGCTGAACATTTTTAATAATTCTAATTTAATTCTAAACTTTGCTTTAAAATTGATTCCATTCTTGTGTGTTGAAAGCTGAAGAACTAAAAAGTTCAAGATTCAGATATTATAGCAATTTCCTTGTTCCTTTGGTCTTATGGTTGGTCTTATGGATGCAGATGGATTACATCTGCAGTCATTCTTGCCCTTTCAAATTTCCTTGGATTTTGTTGTCTTAGCCCTTACAATTTCAATATTCTTTCAAAATCTGACAAGAAAAAAGTTAATAAGCCTATTAATGTCACTTTCTTTTTCCATAATTTATGCAGCAGATTTTTTTAGAGACATGACTAATTCAAATTAAGCTATAAAAATGTATTAGACATTTCTAAAAATAGGTGACTATGATAGAAACATGTCTGGGTTTCATTTATATCAATTAGGCAGCCAAAAATTCAGTCAAAGTTTATGTTTGTTTTACATCCAACCAATTATGTAAACATCTTTAACATTATAAAAATTAAAAAGCAGAAAAAAATCAGGAGTACATATATGTGTTTAGATAAATGACACTTACTGTATATTATTTCTGTTTTTATGTTTTCTGACATTAGAAGTTTAATTTTATGTTGAAATTATTTCTTAATAGTAAATGACTTTAAAAGTTTCTTTATGAGTTCCTATACATTTAATTAGTCAATGTGACAGTCTAAAGTCAGGCAGAAAAACACACTATCAGGGTTTTTTTCCAAAACACATTCATCAGATGTATGTCTTGTAATTATATAATTTTTATTTGTGTACACATACTTAATATTTTATTAATACTAATTTTATGTTGCTAAGGAAGATACTACAGTATTATTTTCCCCTATGGAAAAATTGGCTTTTATGCCAATCGTTTAAAAATCGAATAAATAAATAAATAAAATAAAATATGCCATGTTGTGATAGTGAATATTACACTAATCATGTAATGTGGATGATTCTGTTTATTAACTTTCTTTTACTGAAAATCATAAGTATTTTCATATTTACTTATGAAAATGTTCATATTTATTTATGAAAATCATAAGTAAATAATGACTTACATGATTATTTGTTATTCTTTCTTAAATCTATTCTTCTGCAAACTTCACTGGTAATTTTGTCATATCACTTGGCCGGCTATTTAAATTTGATTAATAAATAAATGAGTTGTTCCCTATCTAAGACTATACTAAAGTTATTTTAATCCAGACACAGTTTCTGATTTTAAATCAGTAGAAAATACAGTAGAATCTTAAACTTTTAGTAGGGCATGTTCTCATCATATGCCAAATAATAATTTAATAAATAAACGTCCTCTTTTCAATTCAGAGTAGTGCTAAATTCAAATTCTGAAAATTTGGCCACTTGATTTTCTAAAATCTAATTAGAAATTATATAATTTTCTGCAAATAATGAATTTATTACAATTTAGTGCATATAAAATTTATTAAAATAGTGTGGCTACTGTATGAACACTAACCACCTCTCACAAATTTGGTGGAATATCTACAAATTCTGTGATTCATTCATTGTCCTTAAATTGATTGTGAGCATTTACAGAGGTAGGTCAATCATATGCTATGCACATATGCACTGCGCCCTTTAGTTTCTTTCATTTTAAGAACCTGTTTCTGTGGTAATAAATGTACACAACAATATCATCTAATAAGCAAAGCATCTAATACCATTTGGTTTCCATACCACTCATAGAACAAATTATGTGCACAGAACATAATTTCCCCATATTTTCTTCCATCCCCATCGGCCATTCCTGAGAATGGGAAAGGCATCTGGAATATGAGTCAGAGGACTAGATATGAAAGGAGGGATCAGCAATTCCATTGTAATGAGTGGAAGAGTTTTATGTTTGCATACAATCCCCTTGCTATCAAAGCCTGTGTCCTGAGGAGCTTCTTAACATTACATATACAAGGTTCAGAGTAAGCAAAATATTAAGTGATCACCGCTCTAGGCCTCATATAAAATGATTTCTCTAACTCTATATGTGTATTTTTATAATGGCATTTCAAGAGGAAAGAGTTGGAAACTGATAGACAATTTTTTTTTAATCTTTGGAAGATTGTAAATCACTTAGGAAAATAGTTACATACATTTCAATTTAAAAGATTTAAAATATATTATATTCTCATTCTCTAGCTTGTCTTGACAGATTTATGATCACATAATGTGTAGAGAAATTACTGTGCTCACTTATTTATGCAACAAGCTATTCCTGTCTCTACATGTTGCTGCTTTTCTTGAACTAGCTACTCAAAGGAATATTTGTAATTTGCTGCAACACTTCCTTCCACCTTTGCATCAGCAATCTAGTCAATCTGGGTCAATCTATACTTAGTTTAACTTTAGCAGACTTAAGATAGTCTGCTCTTTTCTGTGATTATGTTACATTCGTCATTATGTCTTTCCTTCCTTCCGTGTATTTTTAAAGGGAAATAATAGCACATAGATACATACTATTACTTGATTTAGCATAGCATTTTAAAAGGCTTATTTTCTATTTCTGATTAAATAGCAGATTACCGGTTATTAAAATAATTAATTGATGTGTTTTTAAAGCTCTGTTCTCATGAATCAGCAAAAGAAGTGATATGTATTTCACTCCTGTTTTCATCAGAGGTTGCAGCACAAATGTCTTCACAAGACTTCGGGTAAACTAAAGCCTTCTTAATCAATGAATAAAAACAATAGTTTTGGTCATGAAATTGACCAAAAGGAGTAAAGCAGTTTGAAAGAATGTTAACTCCCACATTCTGGGTTGCTGAACAGTATTATAGAATTAATTTTAGTGCAACCTTTATTGAACATGAATTCAGTAAGGAACAAAGCTTCCCAAATAATTTAGAATTCTCTGGAAAGTACTATTAAGTGAAGCATTACCTTATCACTAAGTTGATTTTCAGTATGAAATAAGTGTATAATGCTTCCTAATTAAGAAGGCCGTAAACTGAAGGATGTAAAGAAATTAAAATGCTAATTTTCAAGTCAGATAACAGTACAGTAATAAATAAGTTAACAGTCAGGAAAATGCCCTCACTAGGAAACCCATAAATCAAGACCCAAAAAATTTTTTTTGCACCGCACTTCATTGGAGAACTTGCAGTAAAGTAAAAACAAATATTTTTATAAACAGCAATACTATTACTTAAGTCTCATATTTTAACTCAGGATACCTGGCTGTTAAATTATACTGTAAAGTTGATCATCTGATTCCCTGTTTATGTTGAAATTTCCATCAAAATATTTTTTGGGGGG
>JANHFK010000397.1:123359-136466 GCA_036250565.1 Sibynophis collaris
CAATACAATACAATACAATACAATACAATACAATACAATACAATACAATACAATACAATACAATACAATACTTTATTTGGCCAAGTGTGATTAGACACACAAGGAATTTGTCTCTGGTGCAGAATATTTCAGAATATTTCCTCACATATAGTGAAAATGTATCAAACTTAAGAAATAACTTAGTTTTCGCTCATTTCAGATAGAAACTTATGAAACATATACTTCTGTAAACATAGTACCAGGATCAAAAATTGGAACATGAAAATTAATAGTTCTTCTACATACCAATCTACTTTAATTGAGAGATTCACAGATTTTTTGCATGTGAGTAGAGCTCTAACTCACGTAGGCATTAGTTCCTTCATGTCAAGTCATTCTTTGCATTTCCTGATAAGAATGGACTTGATTTGCCCTTTTAGAACTAGCAGACAAATTAGAATGTTTTGGTCTTCAGACTCTTATTCTTTCCTGGGTTTGTTAGTGCTCTAGTCTACTTAAAAATAATAAAGTTAGGTAAAATATATATGAAATGTAAAAGATATTTCAAAATATCTTTGAGCAAAAACAATAATACAGTTTTTGTGAGGATTTTCTAAAACTAAAATGGAAAAAATTAGAACATAATAGATTTATATTCAAATGTATGATTTGAAATGATCAAAAATATGCCAATCTGTGCATTCTTAGTTTCACCACTGAACTGAATGCCAAAACTCTTTTCACCACCTATAAATTGGAAGACAAATGTATTTCAGATTATAATATAGGGAGAAAAAAAGTGAATACATATACAGAGCAAACAAGTATATTTTGGTATGGAAATGTCTAAATACAATTTATACTAAATGCTAGGCCTGACAATCAAACAAAGTGAACTATTTAGATGAAGTTTCAAATATTGGTTGAAGTAGGGAAGAAGGGAAGTGATTTGCATTGTCTGCATTCTTTGTAATGCCCATTTTACCTACCCATAGGCAGATACAGAAATTCCCACTACAGGCAGCGAAGGGAATACGGGATATAAACAGTTTCAACACTACAAATAACACAGACAAAACCTTTATCCCAGTTCAGGACATTTGTGCACCTAATTCAGTATTGCATGTTCTGATTGGAAGTTGTTCTTTAAAATCTCTGGGTTATTATCCAGATCTGTAAACTGATTAAGTCAGAGTTTCCTGGCATAAAGTGGGATCACACATCTAATACATATCCTAAAGTGCTATAAGAGGAGAGGCCTTGGGAAGAATGCATGATGTCAATCTGGGTTCCCAACTTCATGAATCATGGTTTATAAATCTTGAACCATCTTCCAAACTGGATAGTTTCCAATCATCAAACAGCACTGTCATACGATACTTCTTAAACAAAAGCATTAAGCCAAGAGCAGAGAGTGGAAGATCATTTTACAGGACTACAGATGACGCTATTTATTAAAGGAAATGAAGGTGAAACTATTTTGTCAGATGAATGATAAAAATGAAAAAAAAAAATGAAGGGCAAGCCTTGTTTGAAAATACACAAGACCCTTTCAGAAAATCACTCAACTCTGGTAGGATGATTTTGAGTATACACATTCCACCATTTTTTCTGTGCAAGACATACAAAAATGAATGTCTTTCCATGAAGCAACAATTGCTCTTAGTCTTGATGGTAGCCCTGGCCACTACTGTACAGCTGTTCTTCCATCCTCTTCAGTGTATTACTTGCTAGTCTTCCAGAAGTTTTTTTTTTAAATGATGGATGCTGAACTCTGCAAACTCCAGAATTTTTACCTCTGATACCCAGATCACAGGAACTATAGTAGCATTCTTTGGCTGCTTAGTAGTCAGGGTTCTCTGCTATCTTGATGTACTCTGCTCTAACAAAAGCTTGCACCAAGCGCGCATAGAACTGTTAGAGAAACAAGTTGCATTTAAGCTAGGATAATTTAGGCTGATCTCTCATTGGAGCCATACTTGTTCCTTCTATCTACTTATTATTTAATTTTATTTATAATAAAATAATTATTTATAATTATAATGGATTGATATGATCCTTTCTTAGTTTGGTGGTTAGTTTTAAATGGAAGGATTTAAAAAGACTGATTTAATGATATTTAACCAGGGTAGAATTGGTGGAATAAAGCAATCTGAAGTCAACTGACCTCCTTCTTCCATGCATGATGTTTATGAATGGACATATTCTTACCCAGAATCAGTGAAGACCAGAAGAATAACTGCATGCTATATATTTAATGGTATGCATTTTGTAGCCTTCAAAAGAAATGTCCTTCTCAAAAACACACGCGGGCAGCAGACTGATCCTTAAACTCCATGCAGATTTATTGACCAACTCCCTCTCCTAAAGTCCCAAATGCAAACAAATTCTTTTTCTACCTTTTAACTTTTTGTTAAAGACATTTAGCTGAGAACAGTGAAGTGCAAAACACTGGCTTAAAGTTACATGCTATATGGAACACAGGGCCTTCTGGAGCAAAGAAAGATTGTGGTCTACTTAGCAGAAGCCAAAGTTTGCCTCAAAATGTTCAAAAATAAAATTTTAAAATATTTAGAAATTGAGGAGAAATGTAAATGAAGCATTTTCAAGTTGCTGAAGTGCAGTACATTGTAGAAAGTACTATAGACAGTACTTTCCAATGAATGTTGCAAGTTAATATAAGGAGCATTTGGAAACACTGATCCTATCTCAATAAGGTTTTATTCTTACATATCATTTGTATAGAGTAGCTTAATCCTAGAGAAAAAGTCAGTTTAGAGTCCTAAAAATCAATCAAAATTAAAGGTTCTTTTAAACATTTAATGATTTAGTAATTAACATATTGATGAACTTCTACAATTTGCCTAGGGAAAAGGAACATGACTTAGAAAGGCGGTACGAACTACTGAACAGGGAGCTAAGAGCCATGCTTGCTATTGAAGGTAAGAAATACTTAAAAGATACATTTTTCTCTGTGGAAAAGATTATTTTTAGACATTGTTGAAAACCTGAATCTGACGGACAATATACACAGGAAGCCCGGAAAAAGGTAGAACTCTCAATACACTTTATTAAAATGAAATTGAATTTATGATCATTTGGATGGCATTTATTTTGATACATAGCTCTATTTTTGGTTCAGTACAAAATAAAGAAAAAGTATATTTCATTATTTTTATAAGGTAAACATTTTAGGTAGGCCTCATCTATCTTCAGTAGAAATATGCTTTTGTTAAATTAATATTTCATTGGGCAAAAGAACCATCTTTTGGATGTATTTTCTTCATTCTCTATAGCTTCCTAAAAGGCCAGTCACCTCATCTAAATGGAAACTTCTGAGTAGATTGACATAGGGGTATATTGTACAATTACCTGCTCTTCCCGATACTTTAAATTACTGTACAGTAATCCAGAGGATGATTTATAATAAAAATAAACATCAAGATAGATTAAACTAACTTTACTTTATTAGTTATTTAAATACATCCCAGTTGTTGTTGTTTTTAATAAAGCTGTCATTACTTGTATCTTTCAGCCTCAAATTCTGTCTTTACAGTTCAAAGATGTTTACTTAAAAGTTAATCCTTTGGGCTCTGTAAAATGTGTAAGATGGACCTTTTGTCTAATCAATTTAAATTGATTTTGCTATTCTGTATTGACCTCCTAACCCTTTGACTGTCCATGGTAATTTCGTTCTTCACCTGATAAGGTACCTGATCTATAATAAATCAATTCTAATTAGTTTAGAGGCTTTGCTGAAAGCATGAGTTTGGCGGGGAAAGCCATGAAGTGCCAGGTAGCTTTCTTAATCCACCTCATTGTATTTTCTTAACTAGAGTTGAAAATAATAGAAATCCTGAATAAAATCTACATCCAGAACATGTTCATCACATTCTAAAAAGGGACCTGACAGCTATAAATATATTCTAAAAGAAAACTCTGACCCCAGTAATCTAGAAAGTATTTTTTTATAGACCACTGTACTTTAAGGCTTTAAGTAATTTCAAGAAGTAGCAATGTGTTGGTTTTTTAACAATATCATGAAGCATGTTTTAAGAATAAAACTGAGTCAGAAACCTTATACTGTCTCTCATACATACACACCTCATTATAATGATTTTAACAGCAATTGTCATGTCACCTCTTTCAGTGGACTTTTAAAATTGGATAGCATATATCAATCATTTCCTAGCAACTACATTTTATTTATAAATTTAGCAATTAGTCTCATCTACAAACAGAATAGTTTCAAGCAGTGGAGCAAGAAAAATTACACTTCTGACTATTACCTTTACTGTGTCCTGGAAATTAAGAATTTAAATCTAGAACAAGTCTGAGAGTGGCCACAGGGAGAAAGAAGTCTTGTTGAACAAGCAAAAATCTACTTGTGAGACATTTTTTTTTAAAAAAAACCCTCATACAGCCCCACATATTGTGAGCGTAACCCAAGGCAATGTATAAAGAATTAAAAACAACAAAACCCCTCAAACAAGCTGAATGAAAATCAACAAAAATTAAATGAAAATATGTGGTACTGTTTTAATACATCCGTTTTACACAGCTGTAGCCTCATTCTACCTTATCACTTGTGACAAGACAAGGAGCCTACGTGACCTGCTTGGATCTCTGGGAAAAGGTTATTCCACAAAGCAGGGACAGGGACAGAGATAGGTGTGCTTCCCCAGGTTCCACTAGATGACAACATTTAAGGGAAGGGAACTGGAATACACCAACCTTATCTGGCCTGGTGGAATAGGCATAATTTTTCAGGGGAGGCGTCTTACAAGTAGCCTTGTCTCATTTAGGGCTTTTAAGGTGATATCCAGCACATTGAATGGCTTCTGAAAAGAAATTGGAAGCCAGTGCAATTTAGGCAGCAGCAGTGCAGTACAGTATTGGTACATTCTGGACTAGTTGTAGTTTCTTGATGGTTTTCAAGGGCAGCTTCATGTACAGCACATTAGAGTAATCGAAGACAGAACTAACAGACCATGAATGACTGTAAGCAAAGCTTCCTGCTCCAGGAATAGCTACAGTTGGCCCACGAGGTAGATCTCTACAAAGATTCCTCAGTCATGGCTGCCACCTCCTCCTTGCGCAGCAGTTTGTAAGTCTAGGCAGACCTAGTGGTGGGTTTCTACCGGTTCGCCCCAGTCTGGGCGAACCGGTAGTGGAAGCAGCGGGAGGCTCCACCCACCTGGCCAGCTGTCATCACGGACGCTATGCACAGAAGCGCCGTGCACGAGCAAAGCAACCACACATGCGCGCTCCCTGTTCCAAACCGGTAGCGAAGGTAAGTGGAACCCACTACTGGGCAGACTCCTAAATTGTATATCAGCTCTGTCCAGGACAGTACTACCCTCGCCAGAATCAAAGATTACGTATCATTGGGTTCTTGAAGTCCAAAAATTCAGAATGGCAGAATGTCTTGGTAGGGTTGAGTTGAAGTTGATTCCTTCCCATCCAAACATCTTTACATTTCTAGGCTCTGGGCCACCATTTGAGGATTTTGCCCTCAAGTTACCCCACTCTATTTCATTCCAAATGTACATACTGAGGAGCCTATCAATATTCTGTTAACATAATTATAATGCATTGTGACAGTGTTCAAATGGCACAACTGGTTGTTCACTCAAAACCAGGAGTTACTTGAAGAGCTTACTTGGTTTTGAGTGATATTCCAGGTGCCACACTCCAAAAAATGGGTAAAAATGTGATAGCAATTATATCAATTAAATTGTATTTATATGATTTCATTCTATTAATGATAATAATTACTAAATGCATTTATTTCTAAATATACAAACATATTTGCACATACATACAATGATTCCCCTCTTCTTAATATACATAGACATACCTACACATAGCAATCCCTTACACTATTTTTTTTTAATTTCTCAGTTGATTGTTCCTTGCACACCATGTATCTATACAATTGTCATCAATTCATCCTAAAGAATCCTCATAGTATTTCCTTCATACTGTGAATAGAACCAACTTCTATTGGTTTTTCACAGTGGTGTACAGGCAAATCTCTGGAGGCAGTTCTCCTGCAACCAGGACCTTTGGGGATCTTCTATCAGTGGGAACCAGGAGATCAAATCAGAAGCAATGTCTGCCCATTTCCCAATGTCTCCTAGCAATCATGAACATCAAGAAATGGTTCTTGATCTGTTAATCAACTGACCCAAGATATTTTTAAATTAACAAATCCATTATTCAAGAGCGCTTTCTCTTTTTTTCTGGCACAAGTGCCTGTCTTACCATTTCTTTTCTTTCTTTCTTTTCACTCTCTTCTTCCTGGAAAAATGAGCAATTGTGAATAGACATATGAAAAGTAGACTTGCTTGGCCAAGAAAGCGGTAAATCAAGACAGCAACATGTGAGCACCACTTCAGGGAACCTTCACTTCAAAAAAAAAAAAAAGTAGAGGCTAATAGAAATAAAGTCACCATTGTCCACATGCAGTGTACAAGGCAGCTAAAAATGCAATAGCTGAGCAGGAGAAAAATGTTGTTTGCTTTGTTTCTTTCTTTGTGTGATAAGGAAATTAGTTGTATATGGCATGGTACTTAACTTCCAGCTGGGTAGAACAGTAGCCAGTTCCTGATCTATTCCAGTCAACAGAGGAAACTGCACAAAACCTTACGATATGACCAGCACGAGTTATATACTATTTTCTGCCACTGCAGGGTGATAGCGTGGGGATGGGTTAACAAAGTTTGTCAACAGCTTTTCAGGAGGCTCTGGAGGCAATACCAAAATTTTAGGCTGCACATCCTGCAGCCATGATTTGTAAAGCTCTATTATGTATGGATCCAAGCTTTAAAAAAAGCAAAAGTGTAGATTATAATGCTTCGTAAATAGAAAATTTAAATAATCCTATAACCTTATTTTCATCAAAAGTGTTGGCCTTGTGTGTATAGCCATGCTTGCTGCATATTTGCAGCCTGTTCTGCAGTGGTTTCAGTATTTCCCAGCTGGAGAGCAAATTTCAGGAGGTGATACTAGGAGATGCTGTTTGACGTCCCATCGTTTGAATATGCAGTTTCACAGAGTTCAGCATTGTCCTAAAGTGCTATTTATCATGAAATTGTTGAGGAGTTTAATCGCAACATATTTAGAATTGTACAAATAACAGGGATATAAATAGTTTAATATATATCTATAGAACAACGTATAATCTATCTATTTGCAGTTATGTACTTAAATGCAGATGCTGCTCATTCCCATCCTGAGACATTTAACTTCATAAAAGATTTTGTCAGATTTGTTTTCAAGTTGTGTATTGCTTCAAAGCTCTCATTATCAAGCTGTGGAACAGACGCTTTTTAGAGTTGCACTTAGTTCCTACGCACGTCACCTTTAAGAAAAGGATCCACAACCTGACCTTTTAACTTGTAGTAACTAGTAATATAATAGCTTTGTAGAAATCTTACCTTTTGGAACAGAATAAAATTACACTACATTGGTAAGAAGGGCTGGATCTCCAAATGAGTTGCCAGGTTGTTTATATGTGCTTTCATGAAACATGAAGGAGGTTCATAATTACTGCAGAATCAAATTGTCTCATTGACACTAGCTGAGTATTGAGAATCTTCATGCATGCATGGTCCTTTTGGTTCAAATTTAATGCCTTCTTGAAAAAGATTATGTCCCTGTTTTGCACACCCTAGGGGAGAGGTGGAGGTACAGTTTTCCATCCAAGAAATGGATCTTCTTTAGAATGTTCTACATTTATTCTTGGCTTCAAGTTTGAAGTGTATGCACTTCTTAAAGGATTTGTGCATAGGTTCACTATTTTTGTAGTTATGATTTATATGATAAGCTTTTTATATTTAAAATCAATAGGCAATCCTGTGGAGGAGCTTATCCTCTAAAACCCCATTTGTAAATCTATTTAAGTTTTGTTACATAGTTCTGGCCACAGTACTCCATAGATTGATTAGCTGCAGCAGTAGAATTCTATCAAATGGATGATGATGATGATGATAATGATGATGATAATGATGATGATGACGATGATGATGATGAAAACGCTTTCAGGATTGTCAATTGACTGATATTAAAGCTAACACTTTAACTACACTCACTCAATATGCTCTTTGCAAAACTCATGTTAATTTTCATCAAAACTGCCTTATTTTATAGTCACAACCTTTAAAGTTTTGTTTTTTATTTTTTTTAATTGTAAAACATAAATTATTTTCGTTCTGATGTTTTTCTTCCAGAATGCTTGTCATGGTCTTTTTATAAAAATAACAAGGATATAAACATCAGTAAAACAAATACATCCCTGTGCTGTAATTGTCATAAATGTATATTAAACAATAAAGTTCCTTAAAAGTTGAACTTTACATACAAATACTTAATATAAGGCAATGGTTGATGAATGTAGATAGACAACCATTTATAGTACAAAGGAATAGAGTGAAAGGTTTGTAATTCTTGTTAATACTGCAGTCAATCCTGTGAGGGAGATGGCTGTTTCCCAGGTAGGCAGGCAGGCAGGCAGGCAGGCAGACAATGATAAATGATTAATACATTTTGTGTGTGTGTGTGAGGGAGAGAGAGAGAGAGAGAGACTCAAAGGGCTGTACCATATCAGGAATAAGAATAATGATATTCAGAACCCAAAGGGTTAAAGAAACACAGATTGTTTAGGTTGCAGCCCTTCACCCATTTACTTGGGAGTAAATCTGATTGGATTTATTTGGGACACAAGATTCCACATGTATAGAATTACAGTGTTAATCCTAACAAATGTTTTGGCTTTTTACCCCCTTTAAACAACTTACATTTATAAGATCTAACCAATTATCTTTAATTTCAAAGGCAGTTTTCTTTGTGACATGGGAGGGAATTTAGCTGCTGTTTTGAAGCAACATATTTTTGTATACATTTTTAAGAATGTATCTTGGCCAAATTTGCTGTTGTCAGAAGAGGGGGGAATACATGTACCTGAAGTGAGTTCACCTGAAATTAGTAGAACTTTTTTCTATATACCGGAAATTGCAATGAGGAGTAACTGAGGTATGTACAAAGAAGGTTCAAGTGATTGCTTAAGCAGGTTGTTAAAAAAATGTTTTCATCTAAGACTGCAGGACGTATAATTTTGGATATCTGATTATTACCCCACAGTGTGATCAGCAGAATTATTATGTCTATAAATTACTTTGGTCAGAATATTTCACAGCTTACTTCTGAATGTAAATAAAATTATATTTAGTATCTTAATGAAACTGTAGTACTTATCCAATAAAGAAAGCTTTGCTTAAATTGGTTTTACATAGAAAATGAATTCCGGAAATCTGTGGTTTCATTTCAGAGAATGTTTTCTGAACAGTATTTTGGATAATAAAACGTAGACATTCTTTCAGTCTAGAGATAGTAGTTGTTCCAGTTTTACTTTCCAGTTTCGAATGTAGGAATTAAAATGTAACATTTTCACAAAGTTATGTATAGAGGTTATTTTTCTTCCATTCAATGGTGTCCAGTTCTCAAAGATTACCTGGACAAGTCCCTTTAATTTTCTTAGCAAGGTTTTTCAGAAATGGTTGCTATTGCTTCCTCCAAGGGCTGAGAGAGAGCAACTGGCCCAAGGTCACCCAGCTGACTTTGTGCCTAAGGTGGGACTAGAACTCACAGTCTCTCAATTACTACCCTGATCCCTGAAATGCTATTCCAAACAGGCTTTCTATCTGTATAGGTTAGAATCATGTTTTTCTTAAATTAAAATGCAGGTGCTGACTATTGCTGAATAATAGGAAAATTTGTAATTTTTAAAGGGTAAAATTGTGTTGGTTCCCCTTCTTCTCAGTGAGATATCTAAATGAAATAATTATTTTCTGCTTCTCTACATGACCATGCATTCCCCTTATGTCTATTAGTATGCATATGCTAATTATGCATATTGGGAAAGCAATTTAAAGACTGGTCCACACATTCCTGGTTTTTTATTGCCATTCTAAGCTTTATTGGATGAATCTGCATCTAATTTTTAATTTGTAAAAACAAAACCAAATTCACACTGGCACCACTTGCTTTCATAAAGCTTCTGAACAGTTTTCTGCCTTGAATAAATTTTGCTTTGCAGGGGGGGTCAGGGGGATTTGAACCAGCACATTCTTGTGTGGTTTGTGAAGACTCACATGGTAACCATTGGGGTGCATTGTTAGGTTTATCTGAATAAGCACCAGCCATGTGAGGCTTAACATGATTGCTCAGGGCAATGGACAGGGAAGACAGAAATCCAAAAGACTTCTAGTGCCTTTCCTCTGCTTTTTTGGGAAAGTTGATAGAGGACACCACATGAGTCAGAAGCTGTGGAGGGTTTTCTGTGTTGTTGTTGTTGTTGATTTTAAAAAAGGTGGGTGTCCTGTTTCCCTCCTGCTTCTCATTTGTTCCTCTATCTCTCTCATCATCTCCTTCTCCTTCTCTTCATTGTTTACCTTCCTAATGAGGGAGGCGGGACAGGGTGGTAGTTGAGTGACAGATACAGGCCCTTGCTGTCTGGCCTCTAGAGCAGTTTGTTTGGTGTGCTCCAGTGTTAAAACTGCCCTTTTTAATGAAACATTGATAGTGTTTGTCTAATAAGAAGAGACATCAGCAAAGAGACCTGACTAGATATGATAGGATCTCATTCCTTCTATGACCTCTTGAAATTAAAAAATAAAGCAAACCTGAACAATGGAAGAAAAAGATATAAATTCTTACATATACAAGTTGTCTTGTGGCTATTAACAAACCTGGAAATTATATGAATTTACGATTCATTTTATTAGAAAAAAACTATCAAATAATCTGTATTGTTATGAGGGGAAATTGAGTAATATTATTTAGTAGATGTACTTTGATTTCATAGGAGAATCAACTAATTGTTGATTCTCGTTTTAAAGTTATTCTAAAGTTCTAAAGTTATTCTGAGGTGCCTAGTCACCAGCTGCCTTATCAACTGCTAAGATATAGCAAAGAGGAAAAAAGGAAAATCATAATCAATTTGTAAGAGAAAGGAAATTGCATTGTGGTAAAGTTTTATTGTATGTTGTTTTGCAGTTTTCATTCTGTATCTTTTTCTGCTTCAGAAACAGAATCTCTGTAATATACTGCAAGGGGGTGGGAGTTATTTAGGAATATCTGTAATAAAAATGAGATCATAAACATTAATAATAATGCAATCTTTTGCATATCTTCTCTTAAATATGATTTGTTGAGTAAAACATTTTCCCCAAATACATGAATATAGGAAAACCACACACCCCAAATCACAACCCCCAAGCTTATTTCATTTCATCC
This sequence comes from Sibynophis collaris, assembly GCA_036250565.1. NCBI lineage: Eukaryota > Metazoa > Chordata > Lepidosauria > Squamata > Sibynophiidae > Sibynophis > Sibynophis collaris. The sequence continues at coordinate 134,637 of JANHFK010000397.1, forward strand.
ATGTTTGTGTTATTGACTAACATTACTCAAAAAATTTCCATGTTTTTTTTAATAATGCTGAAAAATATTGGATCTGATTTTATCAGACAGTATCTGCAAAAGTCAAATTAGATTTTCTTGTAGTTATATAGAACCATAGGAAAATGAAATAATCCTTTATGGGTCTCTATAAAGGACGTGGCTCTATTATAGAAACCAGAGCAGTGACACTGATTTGTTTAGATCATATGTATATTAAGCTCTCAAAGAACACATTTCTAAATTTCTTCTCTTTTCAGACTGGCAAAAGACTGAAGCTCAGAAGAGGCGGGAGCAACTTTTGCTAGATGAACTTGTTATTCTCGTTAATAAACGTGATGCGCTGGTCAGAGATTTAGATGCCCAAGAAAAACAGTACGTTTCATATTTTTTATGAACTCCAGTAATAAAAGCATTTCCTTGCACTGTATTTAAGTTTTATGTTCAAGAAAAGAACCTTCAGGAGAAGGTCAGTCATACGGCATTGAAGCAATTAAATCTCCTTAGTCCTGCATTTTGGTAAAGTGATCTGCTACTACTCCTTACCTATGGAAACAGATGGTGTAACCTGGTCCCTGAAGTGACTGCTCCCTAAACTCCTTATCTGTGCATGACACAGATAATGTAAAGCATTTGTTAGGAAAACTACTGACAATTGTATTTGATTTTTTAGGGCTGAAGAAGAAGATGAGCATTTGGAAAGGACACTTGAACAAAACAAAGGAAAAATGGCCAAGAAAGAAGAGAAATGTATCCTTCAATGACTAGCTTTCATGGCCCGAGATATTGTCACTTTTTGTAACTTCAGCCTTCTTACATTTTGGATATATACCAACAAGAAGACTAGAAAAACTAAATCACAAATAGACCTCTTAAAATTTCAGAATTTTCCATTTGGCCAGATCAGCTTTATCTTAAATTGATTTCTGATTCTCTTCCCCCTTTTCATTCAAGCAACAGGGTTTCAGAATTAGCTTTCCACCGGGATATTTTTATGGGTTTAATTATTTTAAATAAGTTTGCTCCCAAATGTTTAAGCAGCCATCCAGTTGTGTAAGAAGGGAGAAAACTTTAGCATTGTGTTTTTAGTTAAAGAATTTGCAAATACATTGTTCTATGTAGTCACATAGCAGAGAAAAAAGGAAACATATGCTCAATTGTTTCCTCTAGTTCTGCCATATGTAATATTAAATATGCTATCAACCATTTTATTGTTAGATCATACTCATACCATTTCTTTCAATGTGCTATATTTACATGCGTTTTTCAGCTGCAGTTTTACACTTTCATTGTAAGTACAATTATAAAATTTAAGGCTTTCTTATGTGCTCGGAGAGCAGTTCTTTTTAACCAATCTTTCAAGAGTCTTGCAACTTAAAAAAAAGTGATTGTAAAGATAAGGCTAACTGAAGTATGATCAGTTTACAGAAAATTCTTCTTTTGAGGCTACCCCATTTTTATTAATTATTTATTTACCCATTAGTTTAGTTCCCTTTTCTTGATCTTGTGCTGGACCTCTGCACTCTGGTTCTACAGTGCTGTTAATATTTATTCTGTATCCATCAGGGGTCTGTCTTGCCATTGTTTGCAAAATCTTGCAAGTAAATATATCCTTCTCTAGCATCATGCTCATTTTTGTGGAAATGGTTATGTTTATTTATTACAATACCAAGTTATGTATAAATTTTCAATAAAAGCTGGATCTTTCTTATCATAGCTGGGCTGGGCTGTTTTTTTTATACATTTCAAATCCAGGTATTTCTCTAGGACCTTATGGTGGCGTAATTGTCAACCCAAAAAACACTCCCTCCC
>JANHFK010000397.1:191441-202917 GCA_036250565.1 Sibynophis collaris
TTAATGTTTGTACTAAATGTTTTTAATTGACTGTAAACCGCCCTGAGTCCTGCAAAGGAGAAGGGCGGTATACAAATTGAATAAAACTGAATAAAACTGAATAAAGGCCATTTGAGAGCTAAACATCATAAGCCAACAAAAACGCACCATAAAGTAAATATAAAACTCTTTTCAGTAGTAAGAACATTTTTTTTCTAATGGTGCTGAATTCTGTACTTGTTTGTAGACAGCAAAGCCATTAGATTTTATATGCTAAATTTAGAGGTCTTATGGGGGCCTTCTTTTTTGATGATATTTGTTCACTTATTCCAAACCAGCTGTTGCATTTGCTGCCATTCTGGGCATGCTGAGAGTTGATGGCTCTGATATATATACATAGCTTGCATAGATAACAGCTCTATTAATTGTGACATCATTAATATATTTCCATGTCTTTTATATTGTCATTCAAGAACTGAGCTATCTGTTTGACTGACTCCTAATATTAGATAATGATATAATCCTAAAGTCTTGTTTTTAGTTGCAGTGTAGATATTATCAATCTTAATTTCTAAAATAATTAGGAAATTTAAAAATAAATTCAATTTAGTAATGATATTCTGAAGATTAACCAATCTGAAAGATGGTAAGATAAAATGATTAACAGAAACAAATGTTACAACTGTAAAGGCTCTGCTTTCATATTTTTAAATAATGCATCGTCCTTGTTGAACATTTGTTTTAAATACCGGTAAGTGATAAAAATTGCTATAAATGTGCTGAATGAAGTTGTATCATGTAGATACATTATCTGCAGAATTATCTGTAAGACGTTCATCCTTTATTCTGACTAAATATTTAAATTTGGCTTCTTGGAACAATTTTGTAACTTCTTCGCATTAAAATACTCAAAGACATTTAACTTTACTACTGTGTATCATAATAAACTGAATAATTTGTTCAATTGTTTCAGTTAAATATATTTTAATCAGATGTGTTTTCTTTTAGCCAAGTAAAGACTTAATTGTTTAAAAAATGCAAACATTTTTGTACATATTTTCACACAATCTCATTTCTCATTCTCAGAATAGAATCACTGCAATTCTAAGAACGTTCTAATGGATGTAAATTAGTAATCACTATATAATTAAAATGATCAGGGACAATCATTTTAATATAAATGAGAACTGAATGCATGTATTATAATTTCTTCTTCTGAGCTGAACTATCCCTATGCAAGAGTCTGAATTCAGACAGTCATGATAAAAATATAGTTCTAAGAGCATGGAATTACACTGGAATTGCCAAAGTTTCCCGAAATGCCCTAATTCTACCTAATGCAATAATCTAACAAATAATTCCAGTTAAGATATTTGTTAATGGAATTATCTAGCAAATATATACTATTCTTTTACTACCTGTAACCTAATTAAAAACATTATATACTGTAACTTATCAGGATTCAGTCCTTTATAAGATGCATATTGTTTTAAATTAGGTAACTGAAGAAAGAAACAAGTCATAAAATGTTCACAGATAGGATGAGAAAAATCTTGCTTTTATCCTACCTAAATAAGCTAGCTCTGGTACTTTAAGGATCTGTCTGAGAAAGGATATTGAACAGAGTTGCCCAATCATTCTCCAGGACAAAAATCCAACTTGACTTTTTTCTGCTGCAAGGTTACTTCCTTAAAGACATTGAACCATGTTTCTTGCCTGAATGAATGGAATTGGAGTTTGCTTCCTCTTCTATTTTTTGTAAGCATTGTTGCTTCTATCTAGTTTTCACAAGTTTAGCATTCTTCAAAATCACCTCTTCTCATGGGATTAGCTTGATTGGTCTCTAGAATCTTTTTCCTTGTAAATTAGGTAGAAGTGTAAAGCTAGTATCACTATTGGAGTTTCTCGGGTACATTTTCCTGTTCACCTATCCTCTTTAGCAAAGACTCTCCTCCAAGTTAATAATATAATTAAATAATATGTGCTGGATTTAGACAGAACAATTTGTATTCAGGAATTTCTGTGCACTGTGTTGATAGTCCAGCATTTTCACTTTGTGTCACACTTTAGAATAGTTTTAGTCAGCCTATTTGCAAAACTAATTTATTATTTTCATAAAGTCTGGATACAAGAGAACTTGAGTGGGTAAATTATACATTATTAACATTTGATTATTATGTTTGAAAATTTGGCTGTAGATTATATCTTCCCCATATCTATGAATTTTCTGGAACCATTATTTGGTTAAAACACTTATTTCAAGCTTAGAAAAACTATTCCTCTTGAAATTCCTTAGATGACACATCACATCTGTGATGTGTTACACCCTGTCACATCATATTACATCTTGCAGAGTAAACAGAAGAAAGGTTATAAACTCAGTGTGTGCATACCAACTGCTAACAAGAATGTGTTTTTGCCAACTTCTATCTAAATGAATGCACTCAGGAGTGACAATCCTAGGATCAGATAATTTCTGGTTGAAATTCCTTATCCTTCTGCTGATAGAAAAGTCCCATATCTAATATAATAGTAAACAATATGTATGCACAAACTTAATGACACAGACAAACAAATCTATATCTCTATATCTATGCCTGTTTATATGAAATATTTCAAATTACTACAAAGGTTAGGATCAACAAGAAAATAAAACATTTTTTGTTTATTTCTTCTTCAGGAAAGGCACTTATTCATTGTAGTCAGCAGTGGCGATGACATAGCATCACAAAGATGATTCCTGATAGCATAACATTGTAGCTGATACATGTGGCTGATCATAATATTATTTTTATACATTTTTTGGTGCCCTAAAAGAACTTGTATCTTCATGGTTCATTGTTGGTATTAAATAAGTAATCTATACGGATTATTGAAGATCCAATGCTGAAATACTGAATTTATAGTTGTCACTATAACATATAATTTTCTTTAAAATACATTTCATCTCCTTTCCTGTTCCTCTTTTTTACTGAATAGTGCAAGCCAATTCAGTATGACTTAATGAAATTTGTTTCAGGACTTTATTCCAGTATGCAGAGAGCAAATTATACAGATTGATAATGACAGATAATGAATCATTTCAACCAATACAAAGACATAGTATAAAGCTAAAAAGATTGTCATATATTTAACGCTGATTGGAAAGGTTATGTTATAAAAGGGGAAAATAAATGTTTATCATTTAAATTTCAGTAAGGACAGGCTAAGAAAACCGGTTGCCTTTGATATACATATATTTATTAGACGTGTCAATCATTTGCAGTGGAATATATAGATCAAAATAGATAGCATGACATTGGACAAGCAAACAGAGGTGGTCTCAGTTATTGTGGCCATGTCCTTTAATCAAGCCAAGGAAAAACATGAGCTTTTGCTCAGCTTCTAAATAAAGCAGTGACTGCAGTTCACTGTTTAAAACAACAAAATACTGAAGATAATATTTGTATACAAGTTTAAGAAAAAAGCTGGTTAAAGAAGTAAATCTGAGAGTGGCTTTATAAAATATATTTTATAATAGCTTTATGATGTACCTATTATGGTCCTATGATGTGGCTATTCTAAGTAATATGGTTACATTTTTATGAACATTTCAACACTGCTCTATTAAATAACACATCATCAGCTGTTGCCACATTATTATGCTTTGATTTCTGAAACAGTTCAATGTTTATAGGTCTTTGCATTGAGTAAGCATGGAAATATTGTTAGATATTTCTGTACAACAGTACAAACACAATTGCCTCATCTTTATACAGAATAGCTCTACATCATCATTTTACGTAGTGCAGCTGTACTGAATCATAAAATCATAGAAGACTATGTTACAACCATCAATACAATAATTGAGATTAATGTAATGGTATTCAAAACATAAGATGGTATTACTACAATTGCTTACACATTAGTCTATTGCCGTGATGGCGAACCTATGGCACGGGTGCCACAGGTGGCACACGGAGCCATATTGGTGGGCACCCGAGCGTTGCCCCAGCTCAGCTGCAGCACGCATGGGTGTGCCTTCTGGGCCCACCAGAAGTCGGGAAACAGGCTGTTTACGACCTCCGAAGGTTCCTGGGGGATGGGGAAGACTGTTTTCGCCCTCCCCAGGCTCCTATAAAGCCTCTGGAGCCTGGGGCGGGTGTAAATGGGCCTACCGGGCCCACCATGCCATCGTGTGCCAAAAGCGGGGGAGCACAGGGCACATTGAATGATAGGTGTGGGCACACACAGGCGTGACCCCCCTGCACTCCCTCCACTTTTGGCACTCACTGGTCTATTGTAATTCTATATCATACGAAAGAACATTTTGCTAATAATGATTTCATTTGATTACGAATACATCTTATCATATTAAAATGTTATTAAAATTTTGATTGTTTCATTTCACTAATGTAACATGACATATTTTTTTCATTTTTAATTTATATAGGATACACTATAGTTCCATACATATTACCATAAATTAAACTTTAACTTGAAATCTTTTTTCAAGTGTAATTTTCTTAAAAAATAAATAAATCAAAAGTTCATGTTAGGTATTGTGCCACTGAATAAATTCTGGAAGGATTTTAATAATAATGAAGTTATACCAGTTATAATAGAAAACTTATCTTATATATGTTACCAAAATGCAAAGCAGACAACAATTAAAGGCAATCTTTCTTTATAAAAAAAGAGGGCTTTGGAATTTCTCTTTGAACTATGCATCATTTATTGGGAATCTTGTCACAACATGAATCCCTTTGGGGTGAATGCAATTGATTTGAAGGTTAAAATAAATTAATCTTGCTGCGACCTAATGCAATTTATTGGAAGCTGGCCTTGGGAAACACACTGACATTTACTACATCGGCTTCAAAATGCAGTAATGTATTTATGAGTAACTTGTTCATCTTCACAAGCTTTTATTAATTATGGCATTTTAAATGACCCATTTAAATTTGTATTAGTTTTGCTAAGAGCTTGATGTTATTATCTTTCCATGGTAATAGTTACAAATTTCATCACTTTTACATTAACAATATTGAGATGTTTGCTAAGCCAGAATTCCATTCTCCCTCCCTTGCTCACTGCCCCATCTCTTTTCTCCTTTATGCTGATGATGCAGCCATACTGTCTGTAACCCAAGTAGGCCTCTGAAGATGCCTTAAAGCTCTATCACTAAAAGAAAATTACTCTAAAACAAAAGTATTGGTATTCTTGAGGAAATGCTTTCAGGCCCCAATTAGATGGACAAATTCATTGACCAGGTAAAATCCTTTAAATACCTAGATGCCTATTTTCAATCTTTTGCCTGCTGGTCTACCCAAACAAAAGACCTTCTAGTATAAACCAAAGCATCCCTTGCTATTACTAAATTTGCAAGCAATTATTTGTTAATAATTATGTCCCAGCAGCTATTAACTATTTATAGCTAAAGTTCTGGGTTTGAAACTGCTTGGTGCTCAGCTATGTATTTACCAGGAATCTGCTAGTTTAGAAACAATTCAGTAAAAATTCTTTACTACAAATTCATTCAAATTCCAATATTCTAACACAATTGGAATTAGGTTGCATTTCCCTTGGGGACCAATTAAGACTGCCATCTTAGATTCTGGCTGGAACAATTCTGTTGGAGAACTTTCTTAGTCTATTTCACCTTTCTAGATAAGTTGTCTCCCACCCTAAAAAAACAAATTAATGATGATTTTTTTTAATTAATACCAGTCTTGCTACTATCAGCATATAAATCACCAACCCTTCAGATTTTATCTTCTTGTTGCCTTTAGTAAATTCTCAGTAACGTTCATTGTGGATCTATTGTATATCCCAATTGATAATTTTATCTGGGTTTGCAGCACCAAGCCCCTCAAATTTTGGGATATTTCCACTGCAGATAAAAATATGTGTCTTTCCTATTATTTTATCAATAGCTCTTAGTTACTGGGGAACATTAGTAGAATGCTGCTATTGCATTTATCCTCTGCTCATGAACATTTATTTCCCCAGAATAATTAGGCTTTGCTGTGATCCAGCATGGTTCTAATGTTCATGTTTTTCTAATGTTTCTTCAAACAGCTCTATTGCCCAATTCAGATGGATGAGAACCTGTTCTTTAAAAAACTCTAATTAATAATTTTGAAAAAGTCTTTAATATGACATTATATCTCTCATTTCATTTATGCATTTTAGTATTATGTGCTAAGTTGAATGTAAATATATTGTTCTATTTCATATGCCGTAATGGTTTTCCAGGTTCAGAGCCAAATAACCACTATTTCCCTTAATCTTTTGAGTCAGTTTGGAGTAAGAAGGGGATGCTTCCAGATAAACATTCAGCAGGTGCAACTTTTCAAATCATTTGATAGACAAAAGTATACCCACTGCATTTGCACAAGGCAGTCTATTTTTCATAAATTTCTACTATTTTTTTTATTGATTAGGCAGAAATTAAATGAATCCACAAATCTAATACTGTACAGTAGTTTCTATGGTGAATGCAGTGAAATGTAGTTTTAGTAGAATATGATTCTATTGAAATTGGAATTTGATTATTAGATAAAATTGCAACTATAATTTCTCTTGAGGTCAATTGTCAAATATTTCATGTGTTATGAACATGACAAATAGTAAAATGGATTTTTCTGCTTTAATTGCCTTTACTGCATTTGGGGCTTTAAGCTCTTTTCCAGTTCTCTGGTAGTTCCCCGATGCTCCAGTATCTTTGAACGATATGGTTCAGTGGTTCTGAGGTCACATTTGCCAGTTCCTTCAGAACTCTGGGATGCAATCCATTTGGTCCTGGTGATTTGAATTTATCTAGAGTGAATACGTTCTCTTACCATTTTCTTGCCTATTTGGATTGATATTCCTAATCTATCTTTTATGGTACTGTTTTTGATAGATTGGACTGTTTTTTCCTTTTGTGTAAAGATGCAAAAAATGAATTAAGCACTAACCCTTAGTGAGAAGATTACTGATCATTTCCTTGTCTTTTTTGTTTTGTTTTTTATATGTTGAAAAAAGATTTTTAAAATATTTTTTGACATTTGTTACAATATTAATTCATTCTGAGCCTTAGCTTTCCTGACTTCATCTTTGCAGGCTATATGTTAATATTCTGTCTGAGTTGTATCCCTCTTTTTGCTTTTTCTACTTGTCCTTTTTGTCTTTCAGTTTATCAGAGAGTTCTTTATGGAGCCATGCTAGTTTCTTCTGGGAACTCTTATTTTTCTTTTTCAAGAAGAAGAAATATTATAGTGCTATAATATCATTTTCAGGGTTCCTCAAGCTTTTTGAGTTGTTTTCCTCTTTAAGATTTCCATTCATGGAATCCTTCCCAAGCACTCTCTAAGTTTGTTGAAATCAGCTGTCTTAAAGTCCAAGACTCTAGTTTGATTGTGTTCTATTCGCTATCCTTGCATTATGTTGAATCCCAATATTGTATGGTCACTCTCCTCCAAAGTTCCTGTAACTTCAACCCTTCTATCATTCCATCTCTGTTAGTGACAATGAAGTCTAGTATGACTGACGGTTTAGTTTCCTTCTCTATCTTTTGGATGACAAAGTTGTCTGTTAGGTTGTCAGGATACTGTGATCTTTCACTAGGTACAGTTTGTCTCAGGGTAGTTAAAGTCCCCCATTATGGTGTGCTTCCTACACACCTTAGTTCGCTGATTAGTAAAAACATCATCTATTTCCTCTGGTTGGGTAGCCTGTAATATACATCTATGGCTGTGCCATTCTTATTTGCTTTTATATTAAACCAAATACATTCAGGTTAAAATATATACATTTTTATTGTTGTAACTTCACCTCATCTTTTATTAGTTCTGTTTTCAACAGTTTAAATCCCTCTGGTGTATGTTCTAGTCCTGGGTTTCATTCCACCAAGTTTCAGTAGTGGCAGTGATGTCATATCTGCCCTTATGTACTAGGACCATGATGGCAAACCCCCTCTTCTGGTTTCCGGTGTGCACATGCACACTGTCCAGCTGGTCTTCATGGGCACTGGCGACCCGAAAAACAGCCTGAAAAATGGCTAAAAAACAGGCCGTTTTTTGAGCCATTTTCAGGTTGTTTTCTGGCTGTTTTCAGGGCCATTTTTTGGGCTGTTTTCAGACAGTTTTTCAGACAGTTTTTGGCCAAAAACCGCCCAAAAAACAGGGAAGTGAACGCCGGCCAGCTGGTCTTTAGGTTTCCGGCGCTCTGGGCACTCGGTGCCCAAAAGGTTCACCATCACGATATCAAATTCATTCTGTTTGTTCCTCATACTTTGAAACATTAATATATAGGCATCTGAGTCCTTTTTGAGTTGTTTCTGAGTTACCCTTTATTCTTACCATTTGGTTAATTGCCAAAGAGATTTGAGATTTGTGAGATTTGTGCTTGGAATTAGCTTTCAAAAATTCATCTCCCTCCCCCTCCAGTTTTAGTTTAAAGCCCTCTGGATAAATTCAGCCAGTTGGTTTCCACAGATATTTATCCCAGTTCTTCTGAGGTGCAGCCAATCCCCTGCTAGAAGTAGAGCTGCATTGCTAGAAGCAATCCCAGAACTCCTTGTTGTCATTCCTAACCGAATCATGCCAGTTGTTAGGCTAGGACCCACCCTGATCCAATCCATACCTTGCTTGCTCCCTTTTAGCACTGAACCCAGTAAGTTAAGGAACTACCTCCTCTTCAGCTCTGCTCACCTGCCATTTTGGCTGCCTTACACTCTTCTATTCTGCTGGTCTTGCTGCCCTGTGCTCTGCTTGCCATACTGCCTGTCACCCCTATGGCCAAATGACACTTGCTGTCTTCCTCCTACTGCTGACAAGGTGTACCCAGCTTGGTCGTAGGAGAGACAACTGCTAACTTTGCCAGGCCTTCTTCCCAAGGCCACACTGTTCTCTAAATCAAGTAGTACCTTCTCATTATGCTCTGGAAGACCTTGGAAGCTTTCTGAAGGCTGAACGGAAGGAAGACAGTAAAGGCCAGTTGTGTGTGGCAGGACAGTGAATGCAGGGTGGCAGGACCAGCAGAGTGAGTGGAGACAGACCAGCAGGATGGCAGCTAAGTGGAGGGCAGGAAGATGGCAACAGCTCAAGCTTTGCGTTATAGTGCTGGCCAGCCACTATTTAAATATTAATATTTTGAGTAAAAAATTAATGGCAGATATCTATTTATATTGGTCCATGTCTGTAATATATTGGATTGGTAGTAGGTTGATCATTTTGCAAGATCAAGTGATTTTTTTAAAATTACAATTTGGTCTAGACTTTATGGATTGGGCTTAAGTTTTTGAAAATCAGTGAGAATTCTAAATACACATGGTTGTATTGGAATAGGGAAGCTATTAACAAGATGATACAGTTATAGTAAAAAGTAATATCTGTAGTGTAAGGGAGCTGGAAATAAATTCATTTTTTTCGACAAAGTAATGAGAAAATAGTCCCAGTTCTGTATATATGAAATAGATTATTGTGAGGATGAAGGTTATCAAGTGCATTATATGCAAAGTTCATGTAAAATTCTATAGCAATAGTCCAGCAATAGTCTCTACTTTGAATAGAACCTGAGGTGAACAAGGAGGAGGACTTAATACATCCTTAGAACTAAAAGTGCTATTTTGATCTTATAATGCTATAAATACATTCACATGGGATTTCAAACATAAAAAGCCCTTTGAGACCTTGGCCTCTTAAAAAGCTTTTATCTAATTAAACTCAACAATATTTATTTGTCCCCAGGCAATAGGCAAAAGATAGCTAGGTTTTGCCTTCAACAAATCTCAAATGAAACAAGCAAATGTTCTATTGCTTGAATTGCCAAACCCACTCTTAATTTTCGCTGGGCAGAAAATAGTTACTCATCAATTTATATATTATATTTGGCAAACAATGTAAGTAGGTCATATTATAAGCTCAGGGTTTAATTTTCTTTGCCATATTACAAGTAATGTTTTGGTGTCTTACTGTGGTCTGTTCAAACTACATATGCCACAGAGACTACACAATGGACACAGAGAACTACACAAGAAGAAAATATTTCTGTTTAAGTTTTAAGAGAGGCAAATTACTTATTACAGAATGGGGTATAGATCAGGGATTACTTGATTATGGAAGTGAATGGAATAGCACAGAGAAAACATTATGAATTAAAAGTCACTGTTCTAATGTATATTTTAGTATAGAAACTTGTGCACTGAAAACAAATGCAAAATGACCAGTGATAAATCTCTGATATCATAATTAGATCGTCACAATGTCTAACATTTTTTCCAAACGGATTTGCTGTGAACAAAATAATACATTTATTCTGATAATGCAATGTTTGCCCCAAATACATTTATGGTCTTCAATTTTATATAATAAAATATATAAGGTATTTTAATATCTTGCATTTAATAATTGAGCATTTACACATATTTTCAAAAACTATGAATTTTTTAAAGAGGTTGATGTATGAACTGACACATATATTTTAGAATAAAATAATCTGCAAATAGAGTAGTAGATCTAATATATTAAAGGAAATGTCTGTAAAAAACATTTGAGGATATCTTTTTGAATACAATGTATAACTGTCAATATAAATGTCAAGATCTAGTTTTTTGTTTTCAACATTCAATATAATTTGTTATTTTTTATTTATTTTGTCAAGAAGTGTTATGCCTTTGAGGACTTCTAAATAGCTTCCATTGTCACTTGTGTATCTAAAGGCTGTTTCTGTATGCTTTCCTTTCGTCATAAAGATGCCAACGCTGTTCTTCCAACCAAAAACAATTCCAATTAGCCTATATCCTTACTACAAGCATAACATGACAGTGATACAAGAACAAGTATTGATTTAAACAAAAAGCCATTTTTAAAAACAGTGTTCATTCTTACCAACTCCAGTAGTTATTGATTCTGTGTCAATGTTGTTAGCTTTTTTCTTTGCCACTTCAGCTAGTGCCAATTCACCCTTATCTAGCGCAAAGTAATGGATGTCCTTTAGAAATAAAGCAAAATAAAAGATTAATCTAAAATGAATCTTGGACAGGTAACAAAGAAGAATTTGAAAGGTTCTTTATTCCTTTGATCAGATACAGAGGTGGAAATGATGAGACTATATTTATAATTTTCTCTGTGTTTGGAAATGCAGGTTTATAATCCAACTTGAATTTCTTTACTTAGTAATGAATGAAGCAGTAACCATTAACAGAAAGAATAGATCCATTCAATCCTGTGGTACAACTAAACTTTTAATAAACAGCTTAGACTTATAGTAAAAACCAAAGCTTTGGCAAATATCCCAGTATAAAGGGATGGAATTATTGTTTCAAATTGGTCGTTGTGCCTGCCAAAGTTCATAGGTTGTATATAAAATATATATATACACATGCAAATATATGCCCATGTATGCATAAATGAAACCAACTAGCAGGACTGAATCCCTTCTAAACCAATTCCAAAATACAGTGGGGCAAAAAAGTATTTAGTCAGCCACCAATTGTGCAAGTTCTCCCACTTAAAAAGATGAGAGAGGCCTG